>CP053171.1:2476001-2631437 GCA_014607495.2 Carposina sasakii
TACTGTGACTTTGCCAATTATACATATACATAGATGTGGATTAATTATAACTTAGGCTTAACTGAAGCTTTAAGAAATCAATTGAGCTGCGTTGCTAACGGACGGTTTTCTCTTCGGTCGTCTAAAAAAGTTTATGTGGAATGTTAAACGTATTTCTCGTACGTGTGGTACTCTCGTGTGTGTGGTATTCTTATTCTTTATAATGTTACTTTTGTCATTCCCATTTCAAACTTTTACATAAACATTGTGCCAAACAACAACGAAGATGTAATTTACTTACATGTTAGAAACTCTCGGGCGATATTTACATGAAAACATTAACAATGGGTTTATAGCAAACATGCTACAACAACCCTCCAAGCAATTGTCATCGCATCATTAACGCGGCTAAAGTACATATTGGGGCATTTATATCCTTGGCGAATAAATTAAAAACCAGTCGGGCAGTTGCGAGCGCTTCTGAGAATGAGGCGCATGGACGGCTGGCTGCCCGTATCGGGAGCATGTAGGAGTGGCATTCCGATCGGTTTGCGAGGAAACTGCGGTTTTTGTGCGTCCCGCGGTTAGGTCACGTTACGTTTTGCACAACGTGTCTAGATATTGTTTTAGTATGAACTTTAGGTACTGGTATAAGCTTTGTCTACGTTTTTAAGCGTTTCCTCTTATCTTCACTTTAATATCTTGGTTTATTCCAAACTCGTTTGGCGTTTTGTGGTATCTGGCTGGTGGTGATTCACGGAATGTTTTTAAAAGTATGCTAATGATGTGTTTTGTTTGTTCTAGGTTGGGGCATTGTGATTGCTTGGACTTGACTTGTAAGTACCATTTTATACTTCCATTGAGTCTTGAATTATCTATGACCTGTCACCGATATGTGCTCACAATGGTATGTGGAATTTGTTATAGTATCGAAGTAATCTTTACATGACAACAAGAACAATGTTAATGACGTTCTATTGAGATATAGGTATAAAGGAGGTTCGTTATGTCTACATTACTGGCATGTTTATACAGCAGAGCGCACACTGTGGTTCTACGCTCCCAAGTTATCAAACTTTAATTCGTAAGCATAACATTTGAAGCTAATTTATGTTTTGGATCCATAATATTCATTGTGAACTTATCTCTTACTTGCATTCGAGTAGCTAAAATTATAAGGAAACTTAAGACAGTAATTCGTTTTCTTATACAATGTCCAGCATTCGATATCACACAGCTTACCTAGCTATCCTATATACGAGGATTCCCAAGTTATACACGTAGCTAGATGAACGTTAACCGCACTACAAATCATCAGTCCGCTAACTCACTTCGCAAGAACGTGTCCCCCTTACCCCCCACTCCTGGCGCGTCTTCTCGCTAATTCCCAGCCCGAAATGATACATTCACCGCCGGCTACGTAAGCAATTCTCACACGAACGCCCCGGTCGTACGCGCTATAATACCAGAGCCTTGCATTACTTACATCGCCTTCATCGCACACACGATCATTAAACGTATATCTGTTAATAATAATTGCGATTGTCTGCGCACCGAGTTATGGCGCAGTTGTGAGGCGCCCCCGTCCCACTTGTGACCCCTCGCCGATCGCCGCATCTTGGGGGACAGTTCTTTTCTAAATTGTCTCTGAGGCTATTCTCGACTTTAGAATTTTGTATTCAAGGTGTTTTGTTTAAGAGTCCGCGTTCAATATTGACCCAAATTAGAAAGTTGTTTTAATTATGAGGAATTTATAATTATCTGAATCGTAACCTATAACATAAAGTACTATAACCTATAACATAAATTATTCACATGTAGGTACCTACATGTGAATAATTTATGTATACAGCGAGGTATTGCTATATAATTTGCCATTAGCGTTTTATTATCATCATTTATAGACGCGTATTTAAAGTTAAAGATCATAACTGTAGTACGAGAAATTTAAATGATTTAATCAATCAATATAAATGAGCGGGTAGGTAATCAATATAATAACAATCGTAATAGCATATAAGCAATGACCTTATTTCTGTTCGGTCGGGTAAAATCACGCCTTAAACCTTGGCCTTCGTTCGAGGCAAGGTCTTCCGAGGTTGCCCTCGAGACTCACTCGCCAGGAGAAATTTAGGAGATTACCGACTTCAGAAATTATTTGTTTAGCTAGTTGATTATTTTGGATAGTGCTTTCATGGTTTAAGGAGGTTTGAGTTTATTGTCTATCTGTATTTAATTAGTTATCTGTATTTATTTATTGGTTTTTATGTAATACTTACAAAAGTATGTGATTAATGTATAGTACTTATTTAGAATTGTAATTTAACTTTGTTTTACCGATCGTTACTAAAATAGAAAGAATGCAAATGTTGCGTACGAACGATAATAATCATGCTTCATATCGTCAATGTATAAGAGCTTTGACCGATTTATCCAAGACAAACATATCTACAACTATGTACAGCGCTCGGCGATGCTAACAAAATGTCCGCCCGCTAGAATTTCCCGCACATGTGGCAGATTTTCCCTGAGCTTGCACATTTTTACGATCACAAACGGTTCGCTCTCGACGGTAATTTAACGCGCCGCGGCCGTCCCCTACGTGATCTCTGGCGACGTTTCTTCTAGACTATATAATATAGTAGTACATCGTCTTCTGTTACTAGCCGATGCTCTGACGTACCACCAGTGAAGAGTTTGCGATCTTATCTTTATTTGATCGGCGCAGACCAGCTTTGAATAGCCTTTGAATAAATACTCTTTGTGTTTGTAAGTAAACTAAAATACCTACACATGTTATATGACCATATTATACCACCTACCATAGTGCTTGTGCATAGTGCTTGACAAGATTTTTATTAGAACAGTATGTTATAAATAAAGAAATGGAAAAAATTCCTCACCCGGGTGGAAATCGAACCCACGACCTCTGCATTCCGCGTGCCAGCGCTCTCACCACTGAGCCACCGGGTCAATTACTCGGATGACGAATTTTACCATCTCTTTTCTAAATTACATATTGGCAACGTTATTTTTCATCCCGATAGCTATACACTAGCCAAATCTCGGCAAACAAAGCTGAATCCCTCAGCACAATGTTTAAAGATGAAACGATCAACCATATCCTAACGGATTATATTAATGGAGAAGTGTTTTTATAAATTTATCTTAGTTAAAATGTTATACAGTATGGTCGATTCCGGCAGTCACACTTTAAATCTAAACGTAAAATTAGTCCTACCTGTGCTTTTCTCTCGGTCATTTATGATTATGATAAGAACGGAGAGAGATAGACCTGAATAAGATTAGGTTTAGGTTTAAGTGTGACTGCCGGAAATGACCCTACTGTATAAAGTTTTAGATGTAGAGCAGGCATATGACAGTAGGTAATTGTTGCCGACTTAAAATATCAAGAATCAAGTCGATTATTATTACATTCCCATGTTAAGTCAAACATCGATTTACGCTCGAAGTTTCGATCCACTATTTAGCATATAGGACGTGTGGGTGGAGTGGGAAACGCCAGTGCTGTGAATTAATGCGCTAGTAAAATGGGTTAGAGCGAGCGCATTTCTGGCCTATCTTCTATGTAATTGCTTAATTTATTGCCTTTGTATTTATAGTTGAAGAGGGAATGGATTTTAGTACAACTGTGTAAATAAAAACACGAAGGATTAGATTAGAGTAACGTGTGGTGTTTAGCATATTTATTTATCAAATATGTAGGACGTATACCCCGTTTTTTTTTAAAGATAGAAATCTTATTTTCAAAGAAGCATTGTTTGCAAACATAAAAACTCATACTTGTAAGATATGAGTGAAATTTGTCGTTTTTCCATATTGATGTATCCTACTAAAAAGTTCAGTTTTGTGTAAATCAGCTTCTTTAGGTTTTTTACAGTGCAAACTTTATATGAGTAGGTACTATTGAATTGAGTTGAAAACTCTTTAGGAACTATTGATGATAATATAATACACAAATCTGTGCCTAATAAAAATGATGAATGAACGAAATGATTTCGTTCTTTCGGATTCTTTTTATTTCTAAATAAAATGAGGTATAGATAGATATACTATATAAAGGCGTGGTATGTTTTATATGATCATGTATAAAACTCACGGTGTCTTTGTTCAACCGATATGGTATCGTGTGTTGTTTTGTTATTACGTTTATTTGCCGTTGATTATCTTATCACTATTACAATTTGCTTTTCTTTGAATTACACAATCGTAAGGCGAGCTGACGAGAAGCTTCTGTATGGTTTTGTTCATATAATTTTAATTTGTTCTTAACTCTTAATGCTGCTCTGGGAGTGAAAATAAACGTATAGTACTACAGCTGCTTCTCTTCCCGGGCATACTGTAGGTACAAGTCAGTAGAGGGACAAGAGGGTCTTCGTGTTTTGTAGGCGATGGGTTGAGCACATGTCACTACTAACCGAACTTGTACATATCAACTATACCCTCAAAATTGGTCAGAAGTGGCACCATGTGGTTCTATCGGCCCTTGGTGCTCTGCCTACTCCGTAAGGGATAAAGGCGTGATTATATGTATGTATGTTCTCATGTTCTGTCTGTCTAACCTAACCCAAAAAGATTCACTGTTATGTATCACCGACTTTCATTATGCAGAAACCACATACGCTATAATTCAGATCAGCACCCGTATGATGAATTTGGTGAGAGTGAGATGCTTTTAAACGTCAAATCCACAGAGCTAAGTAATAACTAGCTAGACAAGGCAAGTGTTTCTACTTGGTGTATATAAAGGGATTGCAAACCACTTCTATCAGCCCTAATTCATTCAATCCTGGCTCGAGAACGAGTGTCTATTCTAATTCTTAAGTCTATTTTTTACATGCAAAGTACATACACTTATAGTTATTTAATAGCTCTGTGAATTTGACGTTTAAAAGTGAGACAACTCGCTCTCACCAAATTCATCATACGGGTGTATGTCTTGGCCAAGGATATAAGAAAGGGTTATATCTAGAAACACAAATAAGACAATTACATTTACACTAAACACTTTTTTCTTGCAAGAGGTACAATGTGCAAACTTTATTCATTGGTATGCGACGGCTGATAACTTGGAGCAAGGCTGGTGGAATTCGCGCGCCGAACTCGCAGGCGCGCGTGGAATAGATAGCAGAAACCAATATGTGCGATAAGAGTGGCGGGAACTTGCAAATATGGTGTCTAATATGCTGGACGCGTTCTATAAATAGATGGACTTGTCATTAACGTCGAACGTCACATAGCTCAATAAAGATTGATTGAATAGCCCTTCAGGCAAGTACGGCGATATTTTTGACAATCATTTTTTTCTTGAAGCAATTTTTCCATTCGCCTATTGTCCCAATTTTTTATTTTCTATATCGAATTCCCCGGTTTCCTTTTTTCTCAATAGTAATAATTCCATTCGTAAAATTGAACAATCTTGATAATTCGAAATATATAGCTTATTACAAATATACGTACAGGCACGCTCGTGAAGAATCAAAATAAAACAAATCAGGAATACGCATATTCAGGTCCTATTCAGGCACCAAATATCGTACTTATAAAGTTCTTAACTGAACTTTGAATGAAAGATATAATAATTATAATATAAACCTTGGCAGTTCAAAGCTGTACCGAAAGGAAGATATTTTCAAAGCTATCGAAAAGACTAAAAGATATTATGTATCAAAAATAAAATATATTGGTAAAGTAAAAACTGCATCAAAATCCGTTCCCTAGTTTGAAAGATCTAAGCATACAAGGCCCCTTATTACCTAACTAGCAAAAGCAAAGCGATAGCGAAAATTGTACAAAAATCGCTGATTTCTTGTCAAATTCGTATTACGTAAAATGAATTTCAAAGGAACTTTGACATTTCAAGGCGAATCATGAAGAAGGTATAAAAGAGGAGGTGGGACTATGAAGTGAGCCGTGTGGCAATCGTGAGGCCATGACGTCATGATAGGGGCGGAGCTTCAGCGCCAGTGAAACGCAGTAGCTGTTACCACACGCTTGTGCTCCGAAATGTAACCGTATTAAAATTACAAAGACGCTTTTATCAGGGTACCTACTTTATTACTAAAACGTAGTATAATATTGCCATCTAGTGATAAGTAATTGTACTAGTAAAACAATCTTGAACCATATTGATAATGAGCAAGTAGTTTGACTAGTCATTACAAGGTGGTTTCTATGTAAATGGGCAGGGCTACAGTGTTCAATGCTCGTCCCATACTTCACCCCCGCTCCGCGGCATACTATTTTTGTATGAAAATATACTAAGCCGCTACTCCTCTTTTATATCTTCTCCATAAGGCGATTATTGTACAATTTTAGCTATCGCTTTGCTTCGGCTTTGCTATTATAAATTGGGTAATCAGGGGGAGGGACTAACAGCGAGTTTGTTTTATGGGTCATTTTCAAAATAATTGCTCATTTCAGAAAAAAATCTTGTCCATCATCTTTCCTTAATTTCTACAAAAAAACTGTAATGGCAATATTAATAAAATACTGAACATTACAAAGAAGCCTTTCTTTATATTGTATTATAATGTCATTGTTGGTAGTTGATACTTCATTTTTTATATATTGCGAAATTTTTAAAGCATGTTTCTGGTCTTCCTACAAAAAACGTGTGTCCAACTTCCAGCACTGATATTTTAAACTTGAAAAAACATTAAAAGTATTTTATTTATTATCAAACAAAATTGGCTATCCTCTCTAATAACACTGTAAAATGTGTGTAGAATCCTTGAAAATTCATTTGACACATTAATTTTAGTTATAAATAAAAAATAAAACTGGTCTCAAAATTACTTCATCGATGTTATTTCATTTATGTAACGCATTATTTAGTCGCGAAAAAGGTATTTTGTTAAACTTTAATACTGGCAACATTTGCTGTCACTGTCCGAACCTCAGGCGACCAATCACAGGGCAGCAGCCATTTTGTTCTCGGCAAAAAAGTTGGGTGTATGGTGTGCGTCGATAAAAAACATTTATCTGGTTTCTTTTTGGTAAATTGGAAAAAATACGCAAGGTAAGTAAATTTAAACTATTTTTAATTGTCAGGAAACTATTATGATAGTGCTATTCTGTCGCTAATTAGCTGCAACGATCGAGTGAATTATGTTCTGTGATTTGAGGTTAGTTTGTAGAAAAACATGCTTACTTGTTCCTTTATGTCACACTTATGTAACATTTTTTTATGTTACGTTACATAAAATTGGATTAAGACGTGTCCACAGCATGATTTTAAAATATTATATAAATTATAATTAAACCAATAGTAAAATAAACATGTTTTTCTATGGTCGTATTCAGTGTTTTGAGTGATGCTTGGATAACTTAAAATCCTCAAATTGGCCCTATAATAGCTGACTGTAATTTACTAATCATTTTATACCTTCGTTTTGGTTTATACTGTACAAGTTGCGCGATCGAGTGTATATTGCGATCTGCAGCTTTGAGTTATTAGTGTAATATATTTATTTAATATAACCCAAGTATTTTCGTCTAGCATTAACAGGCTCTGACTTATTCTAGCATGACAAGTTTGATACTATTCTCAATGTTCAAAATACTTGTATACAATGTGATTTGTTAATGTGATGCAAAATTTAATTTTCACGTTAAATTTTACGACGACGTATGCTTCAAAATAGACTGCTTTTATCGTTAAATATGATTTTTTTAATTATTATTTTCTGAGTTATTACATTGTATTTTTTATTCTTTACAGAAAATATGCCTTTGTCTGCGGCAGAGAGGCAAAAACGGTACCGAGACCGACTAAAATTGAATAATCCTCAAAAATGGAAAGCACTACAGGAAAAAAATTTAGAAAGAGCTAAAAAATTCTATAAAAAAATTGGGGAGCTATCGGATCGAGAGAAAGAAAGCAGGCGAAAATATTGGAGGACTTTAAAACAAAAATCAGACTATAAACAAGAAGTTATAGAAAAGGGTAAAACTCGAAAAGAATACCAAAGAATATATCAGAAAAGATATAGAACATTAACCAAAGAAAATAAAAATATGAAGAAAAAAATTGAATTATTAATCAAAGAGAATAAAGCTTTAAAGAAAAAAATATATAGATACAAAATTTTGCAAAACACAAAAGAAGACGAAGAAAAAGAAAATATGTTTAGCAGAGAGTCATTTTATACTGTGTCAAGCCCAATATCAAAAACCAACTCATTTGTTGCTAATTTAAACACTACTGAAGAAGAAAAAGAAATTATTAAAAAGGAGTTATTTGAAAAGAATGTGTTAATAGAATCCTTAAAAATACAATATAATGCAGCAGGAAGTAATGAAAAGAGAAATGTATTAAAAGAAATTGTAAGTAACGACATCGTAAAAGGGTATAAAATGAAAAGTAAATTACAGTCTGCTATTGGGATTAAATACCCAATCAGACGTAATGCAAAAAAAGTTAATATTAAACGAAATAACCTAGCAAATAAAATTTATACTTTTTTTAACCAAGATGATGTCAGTCGAGCTACTGCAGCTAAGAAAGAAACTAAAACAAAAAATAAAGTTAAAATGCAAAGACGATATTTGCTAGATTCGATGGTAAATTTACGGTTAAAATTTGTAAAGGAGACTGGAATTCCAATTTCATACGCCACATTCAGACGTTTCAAGCCATTTTACGTATTGATCCCAAATTTATCAAATCGAAATACTTGTCTTTGCAAAAGACACAGTAATATAGATTTCAAGTTTACATCCCTAAAAACACTAAAAAAATTTAAGGACGGTGATACTTTGGACACCGTTATAAAGTCTACAGTGTGTGATTTATACTCCCAAAAGTGCATGTATTCAACATGTGATATTTGCAAAAACAAATCAATCAGATATGACTTACTGAATATAAAATTGAATGAAAAAGTGTCATGGCTAGAGTGGACGGTCAAAACCATAGAATATGAAAAGAACAATGAAAAAAAAATCAACCAAAAAAACAATTAAACAAATAATATCAGGTATGTTAGAATCTCTATTATCAAATTTTGACACGGAATTAAGAGGCTTTAAAATTCATATTTACAACATTTCACATCAATACAAAATTTATAAATCATTGAAGGAGAATTTACAAAGAAATGAAATTATGCTACATTGTGACTTCTCAGAAAATTATAATTGCAAATTTCATAATGAAATACAAGCAGTACATTTTGGAGCATCACATTCACAAATCACCTTGCACACAAGCATTATATATAATGATGAAACTGATCCCGAATCATTTTGTACATTTTCCAACTGCAACAAACACACACCGGAATCGATCTGGGCTCACTTGGAGCCCCTGATGCGTGACATTAAACATAGATTTCCTTTGAAAGACACTATACATTTCTTCTCAGATGGTCCGTCAAGTCAATACAGGCAAAAGAAGAACTTTGCCCTTCTTACCAAAATGATAGAATCTTATGGTTTTATTTTTGCAACCTGGAATTTTTTTGAAGCGGCCCATGGGAAGGGTGCAGCGGATGGGGTTGGGGGAGTAGTAAAAAGATTGTTAGATAAACAAATATCATACGGACATGATATACCTGATGCTGAAACTGCGATTCAATTACTTGAACACAATACTGCTACCACTGTAAAATTATTTCTTATTGATCAGGAGGACATATTGAGAATAGAAAATCAAATTGAGGGTTGTAAATTTGTGGCCGTTCCAAATACGCAAAAAATACACCAAGTAATACCAAACGAAGATAATATAATTCAATATCGAATTTTAAGCTGCTTTTGTTTAAAGCCCAATATTTGCCAATGTTATGCCATAAAAAGTCACAAATTAATTACTGATCATGTTAAACGTTCAAGAGCAAAACGACTTGTTATAGAATCTACATCTGAAAGTGAATCTGAGCAAGAAGACCTAGAGATGTTAGTAACCAATAAAGTTTTACCTAATTCTGATGATGTCGAACCTATAGGAGAAACTAATGGGTGAATTTCCCAGGTACGTTTTTAGCGCGGCGTGGATGAAAATCGTAGTGGAAAGTGCAAAATACACATTTATTAATTTTTTTTCATTAAGTTCAGACAGTGATCTAGACTAACGTTTAAAACTTAAGACCAAAATCTATTTGTATACGCATTAAAAAAATTATCAAAGACTCTAAATCTAATTGCGGTGCTATGTCCCCACTTCATTTGCAAAAATAAATTTGGCTATTTAAATTTTCGGGTGAATTAATTTAACAGAATACATACATATTTTAAAAATACATTAAATAACACTATTATTTACACCATTAGCAGTAATTTAACTTAACCCGGTAGTACCTGTAACAGCTTTTTAAAAATGTCCCGCGGAAAAAGTCAATAACGCTGGCGCATTTTGAACATTACACTATTTCATCATAATGAATGAGATAGATGCTAAGCTATCTTTCCCCGCACTGCTCTGTCAAGCCATCGTATACCAAGTACAAGGATGTTTGATACACTGAACAGTTTTCCCGCCAAAAACGTAAGTATAACCTGCGGTGGCGTAGGAATACAAATTTATCATATAACGGTGTCATGTGTATTTAAAAAACTAAAAGGCTGTTTAAAAAGAAATTTTACAGATGATTAAAGATTAGATGTATCGACGTAATTGCAAATGAATTATTACAATTAAAATAATAGTGTCCATTATAATTTGAAATTTGTTACTTAATTCTAAGTACGGTGTCGCAACTCCAGTGGCTCCGGTGGCAAAAAAGAGGGCCACCGTAATATAATAATGTCACCGTAATTGATATTTTGTCTTTTTGTATACAGAATGACTAAAAAACGGGTATTATTTCTATTGAGATGTAAAAGTACAGCCCATTTTCTACCTTCATGGGTAGGAAGACCCATTAAAAAAATTACGGCTTCAGGGTTATGCCCCATTTTGTAATGTTTTTAAAATCACCTTATTATTAAATGGAAATGCATAAAAAACTAAAATACGTGTATATTTCAGTAATTCAACTAGATAAATAAATAATCATTGGAGACAAAACAACAGACATCAACTTGGCATTGTCAAAGTACAATTACCAAAAGGTTTTTTTTTTTTCTGATTCTTTCCTATTCATTCAAAATAATGATTTCACGTAATTCGCACACTTAATTAAACTAAATTCAAAAGGTATAGTTATGAAAAAGCTTACCAACAGCTGACTAATAAGAATTTTAAAAATGCTATCCTATGGCGCGACAACCTTTTTTAACAAGTAACCTAAGTTTGTAGTCAAATTTAAAAAATACAAAGGTGATGAACTGACATTATAATATATATATTATAGCATAGGAATCTTACTGCTATCCAAAGGCCTTTTCATGATGCAGTTCAATTCGAATCGAGGTCATACCGCCACCTCCATGTCGTCTTACTCCTACCCCAGGCAGCCGCTCTGTAGCATCCAGCCAGTTGCACTGTTCGTCTATCTTTCGGTGTCTAAACGACTAACATGGCCGGCACTTTTACTGTCCAGTTCCTTTTTGGTAGGCGATTAGCATACCTAATGGTGTTCCTGATGCAGTCTGAGCACTGTAGGTCAATCGATAGACAGCATAAGCACACATATCGACAAGTAGACGTTATAAGATCATAGGAAGGGAACCGTTCCTAAATGAACTAAGTTCTTCCAGGCACTTAAGATTCATCTCTCAATATTAATAGCTGACCAATAAGAATGTAATATTTTTCTGAGTCCTGACTGTTCTCAGAAAAAATATCTATATATTGAATGTTCTACTGGCCTAGTAGGTGTACTCATGCACATAATTATTATCTACTTCAATCCCACGTTTTGTGATATTGATTATGACTTGGCCTTCGGTTCAAACTCAAGGAAACTACCCAAAATTGCTACTATAAACCCGAGTAACTTTGCGATAAACCCGAGTAGCTTGAACAAGTACGCCTGATGATAACAGAAGAGTTCTACATTCTACTTGCCTCAATATAACACTGCTATAGGCTGTAGCGCCACGGAATGTATTTTTTTAAACCTATATTGGTCAGCTGCTAGTAAGCTTTCTCATAATAAATTACACCTTTTTGAGTAGCTTATTAAATAAGGAATTTAGTTTGATAAAGGGTACGCATGACGCAGTATATTATTTTGAAAGAGTAGGGGCTTAATTGGCAAAAACATTTAACAAATTTTGCTTGACCATTCCATGTTGATAGATTTTTGGGAGGTAAAAATATAAAATGTGATTTATTTCTTATATGCCATTCTACTCATCTAAAAGGAGATTTAAAAAATAATAATAAAATGTCATATCTCCGACACTGTGAATTTCCGGATGGGGTGTTCCTTATATATAAAGGTAGCTAACGAGGTGCACTTTCAAATGTGAAAAGAAATGATCCTTATTTCTGGTTTTCGAAGATTTTTACGTACATATAAATAAATACGGCTAGGTTCCTGAAATGGTGTAGTCAGAACTGCGAGATCTTATAGGAGATATGGCCACTACGTTTTATGCTAAGAAAAAAGTCACTAGGAAGCATTTTAAAGTATGTAATAAAATATTTCCCTAACTGTTAACGTGTTCCTTAAATTTGTTATCATAGTTTCTAAGCTATAATCATGATGATAAACATTATTACCAACTAATAAACGAAAAATCTAAAGTTTTCATATTCTTATAAAATAAATAAATAGGTAATTCGTATGATGTTCTCCTGTATTTATAATTCCGCTGGTTGTAATAAATTTCAGTGGAGAGATTAACAATTTCGGTGGTTTGATAATAATATCGGTGGCGATTGAAATTTTTAAATGCAGATATCTCAAAAAATAATACGTTTTTAAAAATGTGTACCATATGACTGAATATTATATATTTTGAGCTATTACTTCGAATACAAAAAAGTTATAGAAAGTGGATATAAAATTTCGCCAGCGTAATTAGTCAAAAATCGAGGTTGTTGAAATTCACCCTAATCATTATCATGTCAGTAATGCATCTACTTCAAATGTTACTATTTTATCTGATATTAAAGTAAATTTTAAACCTAAGGATCTAGCAAAGATGGTTAAAAAGCCATCAAAATATTATAATGTTTCTACGGTTGATTTGAAGAGAAATTTCTGGGATCTTTTTAGTAGCGATAGTGAATAATATGTATAGTTATATAAGGTCTACCTATTCATACACGAAATATTTTAAGGGTATCATCTAACGGTTTTTAACTGTTAGACGGTTATAACGAAGCCATTTCAAAAGTTTTTTTTCTAATTTTATTAAATATATTTACATTAAATAATTTAAAATTACTTGAGCTACAAAATAAATACTGGTTTCTTATTTTTTGACCTTTAACATTCAGAACGTTTATTTATTTACTTTCATTTAAGGGGTTTTCATTAAAGGTTTTATGCAAAATATATTAAAAAAAATTGAATTATAATAATTTCGTAAAAAGAAAAACACTTAAAATATTTTTTTTTGTTGTTTTGTATCTTTAGATACGACTTAAGAAGCTACTGTTAAAATATTTCATGTATGAATAGGCAGACATTATATATAAATATTAGGAAGTTAATCGTGCAGTATTATCATGACGATAGAGAGAATGTTCAAAGTTCGCATTTTAATATTATATTTTTATTTTCGATTTATGATTAACTGAGTAACCATCTTCAAATTAAACATAACCCTGACGGTTTTATTATTGTCATTATTTTGTATGTTTCATGTTTATGTTCACTATGTCCAGTACAGCCGCGGGGTCTACGCTAAGCTAGCTATTCATGTGAGTGACTTAAAGAAATGTAGGAGCGCGACGGAGTTACGCCGATATAAACCTAACCTGTGTCTATGTGCACACTCACACAAATGCAAAGCTCGGCTTAAACCTCACGAACTGTACATAATAATGTACGTGTACGTGTTTGATTAATTATTACAATATTAAATACTAAAAAACTGTTTTATTTACCACTGTGAATGCAGCCCTTGTTTTCTTTTATGTTACTTTTATGTTATTGTGACATAAAAGTAACATTTCTGAAATGAGCAATTATTTTGAAAATGACCCTTATAATATGTAGTGATAACGCGGTTTACGTAGAGTAATTTCTTCTCGGTGTTTTCAGTTATTCTCGGGTCTCAATTGTGTCATAGACTTTGTAGACAATGCTTCTTTTGGGCTCAATAGCCAAATAGCAAAATCGATGAGTAAGGTATAATTGAAATGATGTATTTTTGTACCGAATCAATGAGGTGTCTCTTGGGAATTGTCTGTGAAAATGATATTTTTGTACTCGCATTGTTTTCTGCGCTATCTTTGTGGCATTGTCATAAAACTATATGAGTGAAATAAATAATTATCCATTACTATTAATGTGCATAATTAATTAAGTGCTACAAACGTCACAATAACTAATTGTTAGCTCTCTTAAGTAACCTGTCGCCGAGTGGAAAAACCAAAACATTAACACAGCAAATCGTTAACGGCGTATAAACACATCGTTGAACCATTTTGAAGTCACCGCACCGTAATTATAAGGAATATTTCCACCCGGATGAGCGTTTCATTCACGGTACTTTTATTGGAGCGAACATCTATCGGTAAGCGTTTACACGGTCCTGTAAGAACGTATTTTACACTTTAGGTCAGTTACAGAAGATTCACAGCGCCGGCACGCTTGTGGGTTAGTGTGTTGAAGGGTATACGATATCGCCCTTACGCCTCGATACACACGGTGTCTACTTACCCGTACTCTTATACGAGTCTTATACAACCTTAGGCTTAAGCTGCTTTCGCATTAGAACATTAGGGAATGTACAAACAAATGTATGGTTTCACATCTAGAAGTAGTAAATTAGTTTCATACGTTTCGTTGTGTGTCGCACTAGATACATTTGATGCCAATGAGCTAAAACTGTGTTAGCTCTTCAAAAATCGTACCTACCAGTCCCCTTATGTGACCAAGATGTGACAAACAGGAAAACGCATTGCCGACCTTCGACTCTGCCAGCGTAGCAACAACCGCGCCTGATTGGAAACACTGAGCGCTGTAAAGTGACTCCTACTCGGGATTTATTCGTCGGGTCATGATGTACATGCAAATGTCGGCGAGTTTTAAGATAAATATTTAGGTATATGTGTTTAGGTATTACGGGATAAGTACATAAACGATAATTTATTTCATTTTATACAGTTGGGTGGATAATACATACATATAATAAAGAATAAAATACTTATGGGCAAGTTATAAAATGAATAAATAAATTGCTTGCATTTTACGTCTGACCCATATCTTTGCTAGCTAGCTTTGACTGCCATTTTCTGGATACCTACATCTGTAATTTCTACTTTTCGCCAGGTAAAATAATATGAGAGAAAACGTATGACGCTTCTACAAATTGAACGACGCGAGATGCCCTGTCAATTAAATGGCAATGCCAAAAACGCTCGGCATATATTCCATTTCAAATAAGATGACGCCCGTCGCCATGCTTAAAACCCGTGAAGTGGAACTGAGATATAGCTGAAAATGTTATTTAACTTCGTAACAAGTAGGTGCATAATACATTTCGAAGTGGGAATTGATGACACCCAATTGCATCTTTTACAAATGTTATACAAATGCACATCAATGTCTTTGAAATGCTTGGTCTTATTTAGCGTGGTCTACAAGCAACTTTCATGCAAATGTAAAGAGGCATGTTCTAAGGAATCGGTTTCCCATGACAGCACAAAACCGACGCAAATAGAGTTCCGAAGTCCGAACTCCCAGATCGAGGGATTTCAATTAAATTGCATTTGAATCCTATAGCAAATAAAAGTAGCTGAAAGAGGATAATGGTCAGAGTTGGAAACTCGCCGCTTATAACTAAGCGAATCAATTAAAAACTATCTGCAAAGTTTTGCCATTCTCTCCCCTTGTGTGATTTACAACCCTAGGAGCGACTAAGTAGGTTGGATAGACGTAGTTATTATACCAACTTCTAAAGGGCGAAGGGTTCTAGATATGGCTGCTATTTTGTCACACGTCAAAAGGTATTTCACTTGAAAAATAGGCAGTTGAAAGTTTCCGCGTGTCTCAAATTTTTTAATGAATTTTATTTATTGTTGGAGATGATTAAATTGAAACATTTCATTTGATGATAAGTTATGTCATTTACAAATAACTAACTACCTGAAACTATTCATAGTTAGTTACTCTAAAAATGTTAGCCTATGTCAATAGGAACGTTGGATTTACTCGTAATGGTAAAGCCATTAATTCCACACTAAAACTCGTTAGCTACCCTCTATGTGACGTAATGGAAAGCTAGGCTTTTATTCTAATAACCGCACTCGAATTCAAACTAAGCGAGACCGGAATCATTGCGACATTCGCTGTACAAGCGCGTATTGCGGACACTTGTTCAAATGAGCTCGCTGTTTGCATAGGTTTTATCAAATAAACTGATAATTGCCACGATTTTAAAGTGGCCTAAAATTGTGTAAGAGCTGTCTAGAATGTACAGAATATACTCGGATGAGAGACGTAGTACTTTTTAGTGACTTTTGAGTAGTATATCCAAATTGATTGAGCATGATCCGGGTACTTAACAAGCAATAGTAGAATGGTATGGAAAATAAATGATCTATAGAGCGATATTATGGTTTCTTACATAACGTTTTTCTGCAAAACAACTTCTGTTAGGTAGATACATGTTATATGAGTAACAAATACAAGCAAAACGCATGAAATGAAAAGAAAGAAGCATAATTTTTCGCGCCGCCGGCAACAGCTAGAAAACAATACAACGGCGCATTACACCGCACTTAGCATTTATCATTCGTGTTTGATCAGCGTGATTCAGCGGAATCGAGCGGCTTTTTCACTTGGTATGTATAAATGTACGTTAGGCTTAACTGTTATAGCCGATAGGCAGCGGTAATGGCCGTTTAAAATTGCGGATGGTTGGTCGAAACTGGGTACTTAGACAATGTAACATCGTTTCGCAGCGACATTGTCGTAACACTCCCAATACCGGTTAGACAAATCAAATGACTTGACGTACGCACGAAAGAATCCTATATTGGAAAAAATGTGTCAATGACGATTCGATCGAGAAATAAATGTTACTTTGTCTATGTAACAAGATTTTTTTTTACTTCCGCATTATAATGTCTTACTTGAGCATGGTGGAATTTTGCGATCCCAAAAAACATTATGTATATAGTAGTATGTACCCTACGAAGCGTAGGGAAAGTTTCATCAAAAGCCCACACCCACTTTGCTAGTGCCTCATATAGGTACAAC
Source organism: Carposina sasakii (assembly GCA_014607495.2). Classification (NCBI taxonomy): domain Eukaryota; kingdom Metazoa; phylum Arthropoda; class Insecta; order Lepidoptera; family Carposinidae; genus Carposina; species Carposina sasakii. Next base: position 2,493,272 of record CP053171.1, read on the forward strand.
TGTGATAACAAGCAGCACCGACTAGACGTACGATAAGAAAAGATTTATTCTCGCTTGGTGTCTGGTGAGTGAGAAGGGCAAATCTGTTTGGAGCGATTATGGTCGATCGTTTGTGCTATACGTAGGTATGTGTGTGGGACAGTGTGGGTACTGGGTATACCGACCAACGGGCGTCGGCCATTACGATTGACAAACAAATGGTAGGGGTAAATGCGTACTAACTATAGCTTATGGGGTTGGATTGATGTGCGGTTTTGGGTTACCTAGTTTGTAGAATACACGATAACAGTTTTTTACGCATGCATATTCGAACTGAACACTGAAATAATAATTATTTAGTTCTTATTAAAGTAACATGAAATTGATGGAAATCTAATCAAAGAAGGTAGCTGCGCCCGTAGCATGACTTTGGTGAGAGCGAAATGTATCATATTTACGCGACAAATCCACAGAGCTAAGTAATAACTAGACCAGTGGTTCCCAAAGTGGTCCAGGTGGACCCCCAGGGGTCCACAGGAGACTCGATGGGGTAGACCGTTGGCGTGAAAAAATGGGGGTTCACAATTAATTTGTATGTGGTATATGCCTGTAGGGGGTCCACCAGAAACAGTTAACTTTTGAAAGGGGTCTATGAGGAAAAAAGTTTGGGAACCCCTGAACTAGACAAAGCAAGTGTTTGTACTTGGTGTGTAAAAAGGGATTGCAAACCACTTCTATCAGCTCTAATTTATTTATTCCTGGCTTGAGAACGAGTGTCTTATATTTTTTACATGCAAAGTCCATACACTTAGTTTATCTAGTTATTAATAGCTCTGTGAATTTGACGTTTAAATGTGAGATATCTCGCTTGTACCAAATTCATCGTACGGGTGCTGGTTTCCGTTGGTTCATCTGTAAGAAAAAGTTCTTTCAGTTAAAACCGGAAACTTTTTAAAAATGGATCTGCAATCTCGCAAAATGGAGACTAACATTATGAAGAGGTCAAATATGTTGGAACAGGTCAAATACGCAGGTACAGGTTAAATACCTACGCAGGATTTAAAAAGTGCATGCTAGTGTTAAATAGATTCTCAAAGTTGGATTATTGTTCAGCCTCAGGTCGGATGTTACAAAAGGAATCTAGGGAGGATGTTGTGTTAATGCCTTCCTGTCTATGCGGCGTCTGCTATTTTGATTAACCTTTGCAGTGTTTCTGAGTCATTCTGCTTGTAGATGTTTAGACGCGACCACAGTTAGTTTAATTATTTATAGGTACACCGCTTGAATATAGTATAGCTTTCCGTGAAAATAGGGAGTTTAGAGTCCCCTAGAGATGGCCAAAATATAAACAAAACTTATGGTCTATTTACCTATGTACTTCTCGTAAATATTTCTTGTTTTTATTTAAGGTAGATGGAGGTCATCCTCTATATGTCGACACGTGAATTCTTGCAGGATGTTTTCAGGAAATAATCAACTTGCTGAAATAATATTTGTGTTGGATAATGTTTGAACTCATGTAATTTCTGGGAATACATGTTAGGAAAAGATCAAATACAATTTTCCGGGTGAAATTTCATTAGATAGCTAATTTCTTCGGTTCCTAGAAATGTCTTTTGTTACCATTTCCGTAATATCTTATTACGGATTGATATAATGCGATTAATTTTGCTTTCGAGTGCTCTTGATTCAATGAATGGTAGCGTATTCATATATATTTTTTGTAACATCACTACATAGTCTTATTACATATACCATTGTATTTAATTATATATATATATACCAGTGTTTTTAAGTGGAACACAATTTTTTTTATAGTAAGATTTATTATTATTCTTTTTAATGTATTCTGTGTCTAAATAATAAGCAAATATAATAAAGTAGCTCACTGTCGATATCTAATTTTTGCGCATTTGTCTTGGTGTCAATTTTTAACAAGTAACATTTGAAGTAAAGTAAGGGATAAAGGCGTGATTATATATATGTATGTATGTAACATTTGAAGCTTACTTTACACTTACTTGCCTTATGTAAGTATTTGTAAAATATACGCTAGTCTGTCAGTGCCCCGTATACAAAGGCCGAGGTACTTATGTAAAGTTATTCGACGAGCGGCCGGCAGGACGTTTACCTCGGAACGATTGTGGAAACCGATCTGAGTAACACGGCTTCCGCGATGAAACATTGACATTTTTAAACATTATCTGAGTTATTTTTTAAAGGCTACCGGGCCTAAATGGTACCGGTGGCTATATGTGGCAGTTGGGGTTTGTGGATTCATGTCGATTTCTTTGGTTTTGTCTAGCACATCATGACACCGACCTGTCTTATGACTATTATGTTGTTTTTTGGAGATAGATTAGTATCATATTTGCAAAGAGGTGTCTTGTTTTCTAATTTCCTTTCTTTTGAACTAAAACTTTGTGGCCACTAGACAACTTTATATACATACTATGTTATAGTTTTAAATTGGCTTAACGGTTGCCAATTTATGAAAGGCATAACGAACATTATGATAAGATCATTTCTCTTGCTGTCAGATTTCTGCGACGATAAACTAAGCCATTTGACAGTAAAAGAACTGTAGCCGACATGTGCACAATCATTTGCCCCAGTTTCACAGAATGACAGAAAGAAAACTGTATAAATAAAAGACGCTTGAAAATGTGGAGCAAACCTGAATAACTTACAATATAGGTCTTTGTTCTATTCACGGCAATATTTTACGTAATTCCTAACATAATATGATGCATTTCTCAATGCGAAAGAGAGTCGACGGCGAGAATTGACGGCTTGAATGCGGAATCCGCCATTATATTTTTTATTTTCTTTCGTTTTATAAATTTCAGGTAAATTCAGCATGCAACATGGTTATCGTTTCACAAGTTTACATCCTGTTCATAAGCTGTGTAGTTTCGTGCTCATTTGCTACCTAATAACTATAATTTTGGTTTTCCAAAAATTTTACGAACTTACCTTATATAACTTAAGTATAAAACCTAATGTAGTAGAATTTCGAAAATACCTCAGAAAATAAGCTCCAACTTAATACAATTTCAACTATCTAATTTTCGTAAGTAGAATTCCTTTTTGGCTGTTACACAGAGATAGGTACCTACGCCGAGAAAACTCGTTTACGGCTTCGTCGAAATTACTGCCGTCAAATCTAGTTTATCGGAAAACCCACAAAAAACCTCGTTCCGTACTAAGATCAAAGTGACTTCATTGGAATATCTAAAGTATTTCCAATTAGAGAAGTAAATTACAGTTTATTCCGCGCTATGCGCTTAGCAACTAGCTAGAACCGGCACATCCCATTTGACCTCGCTGGCCTCAAGCATTTTGCAACAATCGCGCCTAGGATCTAGGGTTACCAGGTAAAATCTGACTCCATACAAAACAACAAACAAAAAGCTCCAACTAAAAATATTTCATAAATAATAGATAGGTATATGTAAAAGCGGAAAAGACAAGCGATGCGTGACACCAAAAGCCCGCCCAAACCTGTTTTATCCGATAACATGGCAGCCCTAGGCGCACAGCACGGCTTTCGTTCGCTTTCTCGCTGGCGCCTAGCAACAGCCGAGCAATTAGTCACTTGACAATGGCTCCGTCATCCTCGTTTGACGACCGGCGCATGCGGCCGGCTTTTTGACAGCCATTTGCATATATGCGCTCGAGTTCGGAGAACGACTTTGCATGTTCTGCCGCCTTTTCACCAGACGTTGCGTGGTAACAATGAATGGTGTCATCATTCTTTAAAAACTACTACGTATGCTTACAAGACCAACGAAAACGGAGGTAGGTAGGTGCCATTTGGTTTGCCAGATGCAATCAGGTAACACTTTTACATAAACATATATCATCATCATCTTCAGCCTATTGCTGTCCACTGCTGGACGTAGGCCTCCCCCAGGGCACGCCACAAGACTGCCATGGGGGGATTTGCCCATAGTCACCACGCTGGGCAGGCGGGTTGGTGACCGCAGTTTGTATTTTGAACTATGTTGTCAACACGGGAGGCGCTGCTGCCCACCTCCCGGAAACCCTTAATCGCCTTGTACGATACCCACGGCAGACATGGGGTGGTACAAATTCTACTCTGCCGGCACCACGCGGCCAACAACAGATATGTTTTTCTCTTTTACGTGCTAGTATGATAAACAGACTGTAAGACGGCATTAAAATGATGGTTAAATGATGTAATTTTGATAGTATCTTGTAAGTACGTCTTTGTAAATAAGTACTTATGCAAAGTAATATCAAAAAGCTGTTCGGCTATCAAAGACCTTAAATAAATGTACCGTTGCGGAACTAGACGAAACGATTTGACGGCTCGGAAATTCAGAATAACACGCATCGCTGAGGAGCTGAAGGTGTTTGTTTTTGGTACACGTAATTTAGTCTGTAGGCGTATGGTAATCACGATTTTTACTTTCATGGCAAGATACTCAATCTCAATAAACTGTCGTTATTTCAACAGTAGCTTGTACATAGTCAAGTAGGCCGAATAGACTTGGCGTCAGAATTATTTAATTAACTAAAACTAGATTCTCCTTCCCCAACGAGTGATAACGCTGGTGTTGTTGGTCGATTAGCAAACATCATTTGTGTCATGAACGCTGCATAATAGTTTATTTATTTATTGAAAATCAGTTTAACAGTAGAACACCAAAGCGCTATTAAATTATTAGTTACATTAGTTACTATACTATTGTATTGTTTTTCTGTTATACGAGTACCTAATAGATTTAATGCGTGAGTATAAAAACTAAAATAATGATGGTAATTATATTTTGATTTTCTTTAGGATATAGAAGCCTTTTAATCGTAAAAACCTTAGTAAATAGAATGGATAAATGGTGACAACACATATTTTATCTTCCTATTCATCGTAGCGTTTTCGTAAACCAATTATCATGGAGGCCATCTAGGGTTAACATACGGAGATAGAGTCGCTTTTCATCTACCTAAACATTAGTATATGCGTTACCTACCAGCAAGTATCCTCTCCTAAACTCCTGCCTGAAATCCCTGACCGCGTGGGTGAGGTATAGGAATCCAAATGTGATAAGTTGTCGAACATAGAACGACATCTGATGTTATATGCATAAAAGATGCTGTATGGCAACACTGCCAACAACACTCTAGCATTCGGAAAAATACGAGTGAATTTACTTACGAAGCTGCCGAGGTCGGATCGGGTGGAATTTTGAATTGCAAATTCTGCTCACCTATCTCGGTATATCGTACGAAACTTACGTGTGCGTTTAGAATACTTTGCCGGCCGACTTTTCTGCGCGGTAGAGATACGTACGTTTATGTTACAAATTGTATTTGATGAGTTGTCTACAGTAAATTATATAATTTGATAAGATTATCGATAAAAATGTAGTAAATGTTTAAAAATTCGGTAATTGTGAGAAAATTTTGAGTTTATTTCCTTTTTACTTGTTACAATAATTTAGTTAATCAAAATACTGATAATTTCAACAAACAAACACAAACAACGTAATGTTCCATTGCCAGATGAATAATTTTACTTTTAATTATCTATTGGTGGCGACAACTTTTTAAACAAGGATGTCGGACGGATGATACTAGTTTGTCTCATGTGATGAATAGTCACTAATTTCAATGTATTATTGGACAACGACCTCATTGACGTAAGTGGGTCCTCATTATAATTACAAGTAACGTGGACTTCTGAACGAAACGATTAAAAATCCTCGTGTCTATTTATTTCGAGCTCAAATTCTGTTCTGATTATGTATTGCTATTATTCTCAACACAAATACACAACGCACATTTGAATGAGATAAATTAGTGTGGCATGTTAAGACATGATAAATTGAATAATTTTAATTATGGATACCTACATACACACGGCTTAACAATACAAAAACAACAAATAAGGAGGAACAAACTTATATTTGCCCGTAAACCCGTAAATCTTAATAACTCTATTCACCCAGATCTTGGATATTCAGTACTTAGACGTTTTAATCAAGCGGTTCCATTATCCCTGTATACTGATTGTTTACGTGACCTGTGAGTTGGACCGCGACCCTGCATAACTCTGGTGTGATCCTTTCCCGTGCAACGTGCAGCTATCTCTACATTCATAGTAATTGCTATTATCTTCGTGGCCTTACACTTCGTGGGGCTTATTATAAACAGTAAAGACATTGCTTATTTTGTAAAGGAATGCATCGTTGGAGTACTGGATTAATACAGGAATGCTTACTTTAATGTACCTACTTTGCAGTGACGCGACGTGCTCGCTGCGCTATATTCTGTTTTTATTATCTTCTGCTATGCAGTTCTGCGCTGTATAGAGAAGGTTATGGTATAAATCTAGTCTTGAAAGTTATTAGGATTTTTCCAAGAGTCTATTATCTATCACCATTCCTCCGAGTTACGTACATAATCTGTATCGAACGTTGGTCTATTGCAGCGTTGCCAAGTGCACTTTATGGACTACGTGTGCGGGATGTATCTCAATTTTATTTCCAGATCATGTTTGATTTAACGAACGTAAATAACTATCCGAGATGCGGGTTTTAGTGATGGTATACTTTGTACGCTCTTTGTTCACTGGGACAACTATGTACCGTTACAAAAGGAACATTGCGCTTCATTTATCTTCCACGAAATAATACCGTAACGGTTTCCAAGTACAATCTATTTAAAAATCCTTTGTAGCAGCGCCACTTTAAAGCACAGAGAAAATAGAATCTGTACGTGCACCCTTTCTCGTTAATCTTGTGGTCTGCGGCTAATGAAGCCCATTTGCACTTACGTCAAATTATTACGTTTGACGAAGTTGCGGTCGAATTACGAAACATTTAGGCCCAAAAGAAAACGCCTACATACAATTCGTGGCTCTATTTAAACTTAATGTTGAGTAATTACAACCAAATAGGAGCCATTGTATAAACAAACGAACGTTTAGTGGCATGCCATTTAGATTGAAATCAACGAAACGGAATGGGTGCGGCCGCGCCTCGGCAGCTACCGTCTCACCTGTCGCCTCAGCCGATCACTTAGCGACAGTACGCGGCCACAATGGAGGCACAGATCAAAAGATATGAATGAGACCGTGACAGAGAGTCGCCGACTTTCACCTGCAAGCAAAAAGGAACACGAGCTCATTACAATATCGCCTTATCCACGCGCAAATGTAAAACATTCGACACATCGCCTGCCGCTCTCGGCGTTACATGCTTTGATTTGACACGGTCGAACAAAATGCAATCTAAGCCGCATACGTAACATACATTTTTATGGTTACGAACCAAGGCGAGCGAACTGCAAACACTGCATAATACAACGCATTCTCGATATTTCACAAGCGCAGCAAATCGCCGCCGCTATTCATAGTAAACAGAAGTGCGGACGCGTCCAAAGTAATAATAATATTGATGTCGCCTCTTTTCCGCTTTGTTCGCTGAAAAGGAATGCTGATTCAGCCGGGGAGTGAAACCGGCCGCGCAACCTACACGGCTATAACTGTTTATGTCCGCTGAGCCAGCACCCTCGCGCCGCCATTCCAGTAACATTATGCCGTTTTAAAAATCAATTCCCTCGAAATTGCTAACGTTGCGACTACGTTTTCCCAGCCAACTCCTCACGTACAAATCTCCGCTCTAAAGCAACGACGGTAAGGCTGACAAAAGACTGTTTCAGCTTCAAATTAGCCCAGTCGCGTGTGATCAACGATCGGTCCGTGAGAAACTGCGGAAAGACAAAAGATATTCACAGACGTGTCATTAGTAGATCCTTTATACTGTATAATACTGGCAATTACGGCGAAATGTCGGCTTTACAAAAACACCCATAAATTATTTCGGTATTGTTACGAGCCGAACAGCGCTGCTCGGTATCGATTCGCGGTAATAATATTCGGATATTTTGTCGTTTTGTTACCCTATTCGGTGACTTGTGGTAGCACGCAAGCGTATAATGCATTAGGGCGATTATCGGGTCTAGTGTCGCGTTCTAAATGCTTCCTTCATTATGTCCCCTTGGCGCTTGTGGACAGCGCATGCAGTTTTAGTTTTGTTAGTCCGTTTCCGGCTTGTTGTGGAAATAAAAGTTCCGGCCTGGTCGATACAGTTCTGCGGGTGAATTCGCTAGGGTGTGTGTATGACAAACGGACTGTAATAGCGCAACTTTTAATTGTACAAGTTTTTGCTTACACGTATGAGGTTATTTCGTTTTTCCCACTAGTTGAGAATCGAGAAATTCTAGAGTCAAAACATTGATTTTCAATACCTTTTTGGTATGTAAATGTAGTTGATTAAGTTTTCAAGGCCATATTTCGTCATAATACAATGCAATTTTGATAATTTTAGCTTTTGTTGCATTCACAAGTTCATGACAATAAAGAAAAAGTAGCAGGGAGCAGATTGTCGGAGATTATAAGAACTATGAATGGGAGGTTTGAGGTAGACAAAGTTCGGGAGGTCATACGTTGATCGTATCGGCGATGTTTATGAGAAACTCGAAGTTGTATGACGAGTGCATACAATATGGTTGGTTATAGTCTGTAAATATAAATAAACTTAGCTATTAGTAGGTAAGTATATTAAAACAAGATACTTAGGCTCCTATGTCTTTAGAAGATGCTCTTTTTCATACTCGCTTGTTTTATTATGTAGCCAACTGTGTGGCTGTTGGCTATAAAATTACATTTATAGTGTACTAGCGGCCGCCCACGGCTTCGCCCGCGTGAGAGTGCACTACTCCTGTGCGAAGTCGGGGCGGGTCCTTAGTTATACATTATAAAAATTATAAACCTTCCTCGTGAATCACTCTATATATTAAAAAAACCGCATCAAAATCTCCCTAGTTTGAAAGATCTAAGCATACATAGTACGGACAGACAGCGGCAAGCGACTTTGTTTTATAATATGTAGTGACATACCACTTCCAATTATTAATTGATGCTGATTTTTGATCAAGTTTCGCGAAGAAAGACACAGCATTAACTATCCTTCAGATAGGCCATTGAAAAATTCGGCCCTTAGTCTATTTGTGGTATCACAACGTAATTCTATTGGTCGTCATCGCCAGTAGTCACATCACATCTGATGATCCTGAATTAGATATCAGCGTGTTTATGTATGTAAATTCATTCATACCGCGCCAAGAATGTATTCACAAAGAATGCCGCTTTCAAAGTATCTGACATTGTAGTCGTAATGTTGATTTAATTAACAAAATGAAACTACTCGCCTCCGATACAAAGTTGGGTAGTTGGAAATTTATTAGGTCATAATGACTTTCTGACCGCAGAAACTAAGTAAAAACACAAACGACCGGTATTTTGTAAACACCCGTTTGGGCTAGATGGGTCTTTTAATACGGCAGTAATTAGTTAATGACTTTTATAGGGGTTGAACGGTAGCAGTTTTTCAACTAAAACTACATAGTTTTCAAGATAGACGCTCATAGTAACAAAATTAAACACTCTTAGTTGTGAAACTGTGATTAATATTCATATAATTAATATTCTTGTTTTAAGAATATAAGGTCTTTTTGCTGGAATCCACATACATTGTAGGTCCATACCAATTTAGAAAATCACTTGAGCTTGAAGAGAAACACGATGGCAATAGATACCTATCATGAAAATTGATAGCAGCCAATAATTACTTAAATTGCGGTTTTCTAACTGGAGGCCTTTCGATCGAACGAGACACGAGCCTTTACAAATCACAGCTGAAAGTCTCAAAAGCCCCGGTTCGGTTCGCTGCAAGGCATTACAACAATTGGTATCGATCGAGAAAGTTCCATTCCCCTTCGCCCACCTATCTGCCGGCACGGGCTGAGTTGAGCTGACCCGCTTTTCATTGTCGAGCATGGGGGGTTCGGGTTGAACTTGAGAAATGTTTGTTTGCTTGTTCCTGTGCTGTTTTAAGGTTGCGGTTGATGACCTCACGAAACTTATTTGGCGTATGTCATGTTGCCTCGGAATGGTTCGTTTCGTTACCTAATCCCTCTCCAATTTTGGTGATTTAGCACAATCACCTTAGAAACGTTTAAGAAACTAAAAAACATCACCTTCTATCGCTTTATGAATCCCTACCCGTTCCAGTCCCTACTTTCCACCTCAATAATCTTTAATACCCATTTATATTCCTCATATAAATCTACATACTTATTCCTATTACTTGTGCAATATTTTAGGTCAGATACTAATATAAATCAAATAGATTTCTTTAGTATTAAGTTATATGCAAACATACTGTCATAAAACTCTCAAACCGGAAATAAGAATGCCGTAGTACCTAAGCAAATCGTAATAAATATCTATCCACATTGTTGAAAAGTAAGGCGAGGTCACGAATGCAAACAAATAGAAAAAGTATTCCTCCCAACTTTACGGCTTGACGTCATGCCAGTTCTCGTTTCCAAGTTTCAAAAGAATCCATTCTTTTAACAATTCCGCTCGTATCTGGTAGGGCCAACTGGTTTTTAAAACATTTATAACTCTCCATTCAACTTAATTTACTTGATTTATGCCATGTTTCCGACGTCGTGTACCCGACGACACGTCAATCAATGCGACTCGTTTTATGTATAAAGTAATTTCACTATCAGGATTTTTATGTCTTTTGATGGTTGCCGCTGTAGAAAATCGCGACTCATAAAATACAACGCCTTTGAGAAGCTATGCGAAAGGTTTTCAAGCAATTTAATTAGATATTTATGTTTCCCGTTACTTTCATTTAGGGTACGAGAAGTCTTTTTCTTTTTGAATAAGAAGCCTTTTCTCTAGTCCCCATGACAAATGAAATTGATAGCTACCCTCATTTTGATTATCCATAAGCGTGATATGTTGCCGTGTTCTAGTAGTTTCTTTATCTCGGGCCTGATTAATACTAGCGCCGTCGTCACGTTTGTTATCTTTCTCAGAACACAAAGCGTGTATAAAACGTGTCGTTCTTTGACAATTTCCAACATGCGACTTCCTAGCCAGCAACGAGACTCTTATGCCATCGCCATGAAGTTTATAATTGCCCGAGCTGTAAGTAGAGAAGCGTGCAAGTCACTTAACGATCGCCAGAGATGAGTTATGATAGTTGTTGATACTTAATGCTCGTACGGCGGATGTAGATGGCAGATACGAAATAGGCGGTTTAAATACGCCGCCATAGCCGCAGAAACTGGTCGACTGACTTCCTTCGTTCGCTTCCTTGCAATAAACCGCTATGGTAATTCGGTACGTGCTTTTATGCCCATGCTGGTTGCTGTATCTGTTTTTTATTTATTTTGGTTTTACTACTCGCCGTTCCTGGGAAATGGTCGCGTGTGTGGGTTTCAGAGATTCTTACGTGGCATGTTCTTACAAGCTTTAGGTTAGGCTAATGCCTCATTTACACTTGGGCGAATCATCCGGTCAATTTGAGATAAATGTAATTTGGTCGTCTAAGGTAGGTATTTAACGTCTATCTCTTCAACGCGGATGCCTGTCCTGCCTACGTGTAAAGAAGACATAAGAATAAGGAAAAAAATACTTTTCATATCGCTTACTCTGAGGTAATGCATTATTTTTGTTAAACGATGAGTTTGTTTGGTATTGTATGTGTCGCTTGAATATATTCCCGTAATGGAAGTAAAAAGTAGGTACCTACACGGACGTTTCTTTGTAGACAGAATACCGAACGGAATGTATGACAAGTTGACACCACACCGCCTCCGCTCCCCGGCCAAATATAACATTATTGATTTGTCACACGATACTTGTGTGACTGTGAGTCGAGTCGATCGGCTAGTCCGGTGGAAAGCCAGAAAGTTATCTATCGGTAAAATGTGTCTTGAACCGCGGCAAAGCGAGTCTTGTTGATTATATTACATTACATCTGCTAAAACAATACACTTTAATTACAGCGATAAATCATACTTGTTACAAAAACTTTAATTTGGTTAACTGTATTTCCTTTTGCGCATGTTGTATGTGAGTAAGTGAGCTAGCAATAACTTGTCACTGATCTTTTGTATCTAGTCTCGAAAATATTCAAAACATGCTTGCGGAATCTCTTTTGCGATGCTATCCCAGTTTGGGAATGTAACTGGACATTATTTGTAAACGAAAATACAAGGTTCACACTTAGATCTAATAGTTAGGAGTGCCTGTCGTTGGCCTATCTGAACCTGTTAAAAGAATCTTGAAATGACTGTACTTTGATCCCTCATTGGACTTTACAGCTAGGCTGAGAAACATTAGTGGTTCTTGGTATTTTGACGTCAATATGATTATGTTGTAGTCGTATTAATCTTAATGTCTACTATTATAATGTACTTTGACTTTGCTTGTATTCTTCTCCTAGGCAAAGGCTAACGACTTCTTAACATTTACCAATCACAAACTACCCAATATACATATTCTCCACCCATCGATCGGCAAGCCGTACAAGGCTCTAACTCTTAGTAATTGGCAATCGAAACTTTAGAACGCAGTTACCTCACTACGCTCGCAATGACTGCCCTGAAGCACGTACTACGGGGATTTGTGAAAGTTAATACATAGCTTTATGAATCAATGGTTGACCAAGCCAGCTCCTGTTGGTGGCTGCTCCACGCTTGTGGCTTGGCCGGCCGCGGGTGAACAACCTCTGCGCGTCCCCGCGATCGAACGCCGCTCGCTCTGTCCCACTTCACGGCGCGGCTCGACGAATTATTCGCATGTACAGGCAGACGCCTAAATTGAGTACACGTGGCCGACGGCTAACCTCAGCTTAAAGATGTCGCAGGGTCATGCTCGCCGTAATTATAGATGGTTAATGTGGATCGTTTGGGAATAATGAGCGTTTGCGCGAGTGTGTGAATATTTATTATATTTATTATTATTATAGATTAGGCTAGTACCGAATTAGAAATCTTATTGATGTTGCTCTTATGTTACATGCTGAAGAAAAGGCTTCAGATTTCGAAATTTAAGAAATTGATAGTGGGCGTCTGTTTACATTAAAGCGATTGACTTATTATTAGTGAGTTTCCTAATTTGTCGTGTATGCATTGCAATTTTGATAACATACACACAACTACCTATTCATAAGTAACAACTACATAGTTAGAAGTTACACGAGCTTGCTCTTGCTACATTGGCAGTATTGACGTAGCTCTCGAGCCGAGGAACTTAGTTACAAGTGCTACAACTTGCTGGGCACGGGTCCGCATCTAGCCGGGTTTGAAGACTAACGTCTGATTAGTTTGAGTTCATTATGACGAACTATACAGTATGTACGTGAATTTGGTCCTTCGAACCACAGATAATAGAAATTGAATGTGGTCTCGTCAATCAGTTTTTGGTAGCTGAAGCCAGAAAATATTTTGTTTTCTTACCGTATAACCTCATTTACTTAAAGAAATAACACGATTGCGTAAATTTTTCACGCAATTTTGCTCTCAGGACTAAGATGAATCTAATGATAGGATACAGGATTAGCTGTTTATATATACTAGCTTACATACCAACTCGAAAAACATAGCCTTCCTTCTGGCGCAGTCGGCTAAAAATAGTATAGTCTTGAAAAAAAAAATTGAAAAGTTTAATCAAATTCATGTTACTTACCGTTATCAGTTAAACCAAGTTAGAATGAATACGTGCTCTCTGATAAATGGGCCTCTAATGGTACCTCTCCGAGGTACTGTTTGCATTTTGTTCCACTACACGGGATAAAAACATTTTTCCGGGATAAAAAGTAGCCTATATGTTAAGTGGGACCTGTCACAATATATTCCTGAAAACTGCATCGAAATCGGTTTAGCCGTTTCTGAGATTAGCGTTCACAAACGCACAGGCAAACAGACAAAAATTCCAAAAAATCATCGTTTTGGGTTCTATTGCGTTGATAAAGGTATCCTATAATATTTTTTTCTCATATATCTTCCATGTACAGACAGCGACCCGTTACATTTTTATTATATGTATAGATGAAATGTTCTCAACGTATTCTCGAGTGCAAACACAACTGTAAATCACTTTGTAGTGTTAGTTCGCGCAGCATGTGCGATGCATTCGACTTTGTCGCTGCAAGTTTGCAGGTAACTGTACCGTTGAGCACGACAAACGTAAAATACGTTTATGTACGCACATGTGGAAACTTTAATAATAATTCCGTTGTTTTGTATCGGTTAACGCACAATTTGTTTGTTAGATTACTCGGCAGAACAGATAAGTTCGAAACAATATAGGTAAAGACAACCAAACACATCACAATCAGTGTGATGTGTTTGGTTGGAGCTTCAATGTTTTTTATGTGTTTTTATTGGTAGACACTTTGCTGGTGTATGTGCTACTTATGTATTGTAAATATATTTGTGTAATAGTACTGTTTGTGTCTCATGAAAATAATAAAATAAAAATAAAATAAAACAAAACATCTCTGCCAGTGTTATTTTAGTATTAAAACTGTGAAATACGGTAGCAGAATCGGAATGTGTTACTACACAAATTATTATATCTTTTTGCATCAGCTTATAGTTTAACTGGTTCCTTCATGTTTATTACCCCAATAGTTATAGCCACTTTACGAAAAGTTTAAGTATTTTTATCGCCATATTAAGAAGTATCGTAACAAAAAGTAGGAAATGACTTTATAGCCACACGATTTCACGATTTCTGCCGTAGTACGCTAGAAACTCCTAAAGTGCCAAGTCTTGATTGTTGCCCGAACTTCGTGGAAGTCCTCTCCGAGGTACTGTTTGCATTTTGTTCCACTACATGCTGCTTTATGGCTTTACAGTTGTAACTTTATTCTACATAGGTAGTAGATAGGTGCAGCGTGTAGAGTACCTACCTACTTATGTATGTAAAAATAGTCTACAATTTGTATTTGACTTTGACTTGAATAATCATGTAAATCATCTTATCTTGTAGTCCTTAATTTACGTAACTGTAGGCAATCGTTTTGCTGTCGGAGAATTACCAATAATTCCTAGTAAAACCTGCTTAATTTGATTGTAATTATCGTTCGTTAGCCGAATAACTTATATTTCTAATTTCCATCCTTTAAGCTTAACCTAGCGTAGTAAAATAAAATAATAAAGTTCACACTGAGGCAAATCAAAGTCGTGTCCTAGGGCATTCGCATCCACTTTAACTCTAAAAAGAATGAAAGAGAATTAAACTTACTTAAAAGTTTCGCATTGAATCAGTTTTTCAACTGCTGACGTATTCAAAACTCGGTATTACTCGGGAACTGGTATTGGCACGAAATTATAGTTAGATGGGAGAACAAACAGGAGTCAGTGGGGACGCCGAAGTTTGTTGCAAAAGATTTAATGGAAGTTAGTCTCGCGTTGTCTAAGTTTGGCACTCGTCTGGCCGCGCGCGTTCATAAGTGTAGGGCTGCCAGTGGTGCGATACAGCAGCGGTTCCCGAAAGGTGGTCCGCGGAACCCTGGGGTTCCGTGAAAGGGCCGCAAGGGTTCCGTAAAAAATATTATCACACGTTCCGTGACCAACGACGTTCGCGCGCACCGAAGTAGTTATCAAAGTAGGGTTCCGTTAGGAAAAGTATAATCAATTATGGGTTCCTTGGCAAAAAAAAAATTGGGAACTGCGATACAGTATTGTGCCACTGCTGCTGGTGGCTGGACATCGGTTAGGATTCCAACTCATCACATCAGCATATTGCAGTCGACTGCTAGACTTAGACCTCCTCTTTTTTTATCTATAGTCAGCTACATAAGTACATGGAACTTAATGAAATGTTTCTAACATAAAAGATTTAACTACTCATACTTAATCACAGTGGATTTTAGACGCAGCAGACAATATTTTTATTAAGCTTACGTCAGCAGTAAACTATGCTAAAAATATTTCGTACAGTTGAACTATAAGTTCTTGCTTGACATTTTGGCACCCCTGCGCGCAAATGTATATCTAGGGGTTAGTCAAAAGGGAAGTTTTATTGCTCGTGAATTTCATTATAACTTTGCGAGCCTCTTCTCTTAATGTCTTTAAACGAGGATTGTTGTCTAATTTGTACAAATTATGACGACATTCTGTGGAAAGTATAGCCTTGATACGCAGCATTATTATCTTAACATTTTTCCAAGTTTAACAAAAGTCAACTGATTAGAAACTGTTATTAAATAAATAAATAATAAAAACGATGGTATTAAAAGTAATAAATGCATTCCAATAGATTATTTACATATTACAGACGTGTAAGTACGTTTAATAAAACCTCGTGATAACTTATGCGCTCTCGCAATCCTATTAACTCTGCATTATTCCCGTGTTGCAAAGTATCAAGTAATTACATTTCTCTTACTAAATATTACACCTCACAAGTCACCCATTGGCCTGGAGGGGAAAGTTTCGCCCCCTCCCGCAGTCTGCTCAGTTTGCAAGTTGGACCGAACTTCCACTGAACTTGTACTGAAACTAAACCTACGCAAGTATACGGTATGGTGGCTTATAGCACTGGAAATGGCCCGAATATTATTGAAGTTGGAGTAGGAAGTTTTTTTGCGGTATTGTATTAATATAAAGCACTTATTAATACTGCTTCCCACCTATATGAGGCACTTACGCTAAGAGGTAATTAGGTAGTTTTGGGTAGTTATTATTTCTTCGCTATATACAGGGTGTAACAAAAAGGGTATGTTAAGCAAAAAGCTATGTAAATAGCCCACTGTAGAGAACTTATTCACAAAATTTGAGACCCGAAATCACATGTTTATTTTTCCCGATAGTATGGAGAATTTTTAAATATCTCAGGAAATTTCATACAATCTTGAAAAATAAAAATGTGATTTCGAGTCTCAAATTTTGGAAATAGGTTCTCTATAGTGGGCTATTTACATTGCTTTTCGCTTAACATACCCTTTCTGTTACACCCTGTATACAAACGACTAAATGAAACTTCGAAAAACTCGAAATGTTCGCGAAAACTTCCAATACTTATTTGTAGTAATACGTTAATAAATTAAATTTCTTGTACATACAAAGCTTAATATCGAAACGATTATTGACTTGCCTTATCCAGAAAATCCATTCAGTAAGCTAGACAATAATTCGATGACGGTACCCATGCTTGTGCAGGGTTCGGAAGGGGCTTATCGCACCCTGTGTTGACTTCGCAACTTACGGGAACTAAATAAACTATGATGCTATGTGTAGGATTCGAATGGTTCATGCCTTTTGCAATCGGTTTTTTGACCGATGAATGAAAACGTTTAAATATTGATTTTGAGCAGATTCATTTGTAAAAACACAAATACAAGAAGTTATCTATTATTCTACCGTAACATGTATGGGTACTTACATCCTTTTTTAACATTTTATACTCAAAACTTTACTCCAGATACCCGAGCGTATAATTACGTGTACCAAATAGCAATTATAACAAGTTGGGCGCGAGTTTGCCTCCATATCCACGGACTTATGACTGAACTGAAAGCTGTTGTACTTCCTCATATGCCCCGGGAATATTAAGTCCCTGGAAACTTGCGCCATCCATGTTCCCTAACTAAATTAAGACCCTCCCAAACTTTGATGGAGAAAGAATACCTTCATTTTCCGAATTAAATTGTTCTGTCAATGATTAATTTTATGTAGATCCCACTTCAAAGCCTCGGGGGATTACAGAGGCAATCAATATCGTAGAGGGAACGTTGTCACTCAAGATTATCGGCCAGTCGTAATTTGCCGTGTTTACGCAAGTCAGTGAAGCCAGGCTGCCATGCGTGTTTCGCTACGAGCATAATGCGACATTACGGCACTAGACATGTACGTACATGCTAGCTAATTTGTACTTAGAAACTAGGGAGTGATTCCAATTTCTATAACTTCTGCGGTTTGCGAAATGAGGTTTCTTTACGTAGGGCCTGGCTAAACTAGTTGAAATTTAAATACACAATGAAGTACTTTTGACTACAAAGAACAAGAATTGTTCCGGATTTTGTATTAACAGACGCGTGCACTTTCTGTACGGAAGTAGTATTATTTCAAAGTTACGTAGTAAGCGAGACAATAAATGCCATCCTTTCCAAGCTAGAACTAGAAGTTGAGTGTCTCTCGCAGTGTCGGCAGCGTTCGAGTCTCACACGTGATCGATAGTTCAAAGACCTCGGTAATAACAAGTTATTGGTCCGTGGACTTTCGAGTAACCCATTCGAACGGCTCGGTGCCGCACTAGACGGCGATAAGAAAACGTTCGGAACGTTAATTAAACGGATAGCGGCCGGAATTGCACACATCTATCTGTCCGACGGCAATTTGGGGGCGGCGCAAGTTCGGGTTTCAGTTCTTGTGGATATTGGGGGAATTTTTGCATGTAGACATTTTGGATAAAACATCACAGGTGCTATTTCGAAAGTTTTGTGTGAAAATAGAGGAAATTTTATAGAGTAACAGAAGTGAAATCAAAGATAAATCAAACTGCATTGATTGGTTTTTAATTTGAAATAGCCACAGCGTTTCGATAAACGCAATTTACTGCCGTTCAACAATCACACTCACTTTAAACCAATCGCACAGTCCACGTTACATCAATATTGTATAGACAATAATCGCATGGCTTTCGATGTCCCTTCCCCCTCTTGACCCAGCGCGCCGTCGCTATCCGGATACGATCAATGGCCCTTTCAATTAAAAGTTTCTCCCGGGAGCCCGTTTGTGGGCCGCGACGCACCCAGAGTAATTGTCGGACCGGCACAAAGAAATTACTGCATTTGGCAGACGATTCTGTTGCCTGTCTGTTCGCAATCAAGTTCTACGTTTCCTGCCTCTTTTTTGTGCACTCAACTTTTTGGCGATTCGCTGTTTGAGTTCGCAAAGCTGTTTTTCGACTTTGAATTGAACGTTTGCAAGCTGCTTCAAGTATTTCCGAACATTGCACTCCATGTTACTTGAAACTTGTTGGAATACTGTGTCTTTCAACGTTCCCATTTGCGCTTGCCAACTGCTCGAAAATGTGCCGGTTATTTAGTTTATAGCTGCTGACTTAATTAGTGTTTTCTGGGCTTAAAATTTCTAGAATTTAGAGTGTCTTCAACTAACAAACGCAACGCACAGTACTAAACTTGCGGAACATTATTTGGCAGTCACCAGCTAGCATAAACTTTGTATATTTGCGGCACACGGAAACAGGTATAAAGGCTGGAGCAGTTATACTACAATGTTGCCATGTCCGCGCCGTCACTATCGTGGTTTATGAACCGTAAAATATTACGCTCTCGACGGCGACATAAAATAATCTTGCACAGATAGCCGTGGCGTGTGATGTATGTCTTTTTACCGTTGCGTCACCGGCATTGTTCCGCATTGTACGCGCGTAACCCATTTCGATGAGGTGGAATTGATAAAGCCGTCAATTTACAACTTCTTCAAATGTATGCCGTACCTATGTGTTATTGTGGGTGGCAAAATAATGGACTCAATTTAGTTGGCTATACATATTTGAACGTGATTATTATTCCATAAAATGAATACTTTGTTTCAACCAATACTATACTCAATATATGACGGAGATTATTGTAGTCTGCCTCGACGGAATCGCAAGACTGCTTAGTAAAGATATTCATATTCTTATTTTAATCAAACTCCGTTTTAACTGCGCTGTGAAAGACATTATTTCACTAGTGCCTCGTTTAGTACCCAGCAGGGTGCACCACGTGAGCTGGGTTAGACCTGGGTCCAGTTGAGCTGTACAACCATTACGCCCACACAACATCATTGGTATCTATATTTATGACGACACATAGATCAAACGATAGTCTGTCCTGTTCCAACAACTGTAAAAATCAATAACTTTGTTTGGTTATCTGGGATATTACGCAATCGCGCTGAAATTGTACAAATAATATTAGGTTTTGTCGCTTTATGTGTTCGTGTAGCTAGTATCTATCGTTTACTAGTTGTTCCCCGTGATTCGGATAAAATATTTTTTTTTGCATATACATAGGTACAAAGTTTTCAACGTTCAAAGTTAGGGTTTTAAAACGCTTCTAGGTCCTCCTAGTGTGGTTGCAAATCTGTGCCTTCCCATAAAATCAACCCAAAATAATAGATTGCGGTTAAACTTTAGCAATTACTGTCTTTGGGCCGAAAGCCCTAAACTTGATGGTTAATTTCACCATGCTTCGTACGTAAGGTATTTTAATGGGCGTGAATTCCTTACCCTTACCATGTTAGGCATATTTTTCATAATGACAATGGACGAGTTCGAGATTGTTGGTGAATTAAGTTTTATTGACGTCTTGCATATTATCAGAGTAGTTTCAGATCTCATGATGATAGTTATGATTGATTGCTTAACGTGCTATTAGTTGATACAGTCTCTAACTAAAGTAGAACCAGATGATGTTATCTATCAGAAACTTGCCATATCAATGTAACTGCATCAGATTATGATAAATACAATCACTTTTATCCATGTCTAAAGCTCAATATCATTCAATTAAACTTTTATAGGACTCCTTGTATTTGTTACTACTACCGTGAACACTTGATTAAAATAAAATCATTTGTGATATAATGCTTTGTAATTTCAATATGCCCGTCTTGGATAAGTTGTACAAAAAGTACATGACACGGTTTCTTCGCTCAAAGAATGCCTTCGGTCCAGTTCTTCTATTCGAACAAAAGACTCTTTGTGTCTCGACATGCTCAGGGGAAATGTTAGTTCAGAGATTCCTTTATTTTATATATCAGGTGTTTCTTGCTGTTAATTGTGTACACGGATTTTTAATTAAGAAAGTTCTTCCTTTGACTTTGCAAAATTTGTACTTAAGTTGGATTTACATGAGTAAATTCCTTCACAAGACATGACCTTACGTGTAAATTAAAGGATAGGAGGAAGTGGTGTGCAAAATTTCTAACTTACTTTGTAAATATTTTAGCGTTCCAGTTACTGGTAGGCTTTATTTAGTGATAGGTACCAGCTGTGCTAGGATTCGTTTGTATTGAAACTTCCGCAATTTTGTTAAACTTTATATAAGTTTTGCAAGTGTTTTGTATTGATACAATCATTAATTACACAACCCGAAGTAAAGAGAGCCTCATTTAATTTAGAAATGCGTATTTACTTTCTCGCATTTATACTACATATACTAGCTAAGTTGACGATATCAAAATTTAAACTTGCTTTTCTTTGTTACAGGTGCAGTGAGAACTCGGAAAGCCTAGTGCAGTGCTCGCGGAGTAGTTCGCCGCTTCGTGCAGTGTAGTGTCAGTGCAGTGCAGTGACGTGATAGATCAGTGACAGTGAACAGTGCGTTACGCGTCCGACGTGGCGTCGACGCGGGCGTCAAGTCAATGCCCGTGCCGATGGAGCGGTGATTGCGGCATCACTTACTCGCATATGCGGCGCTGGTGAGTAACATTTTACGTTATTAGTCCAAATTTGTGGGTCCGCCTTAACCCCATCTATATCATCTGTGTATCAATTAGCATCGCTGCTTGAATGCACCAAAGCATGCTCTTAATTCCCACATCTTACTTTGTTACTAGGTTATGTACGTAAGTACATATGGCCCGACCGGGAAGTAGGAATGAGCGATATTAGTAAATTATCGATATTGAAATCGATATTAATATCGATAGCTAAATATCGAATATTCGATATTATCGGGCACAAAAATCGATATTTTATCATATCAATCGAGAACCATGGTCAACTGTATGTTATGTGCAAAAAATATTGTGAGAAATAATGGACATCACATTTATTATCAGAATTTAGAAATATCGAAAATATAGCATAGCACTTAAATTCTTTTAAAATAACACAATGTTTATTAGAACTGAGCTGACTACTGACTGACTTGTAATAAATGAATGAGTGAGAATTGACTGAAAAATAGGGATGCTACTCTACCTGCTGAATTTGGCTCATAAAACTATATCGATGTTTACGAATGAATACATTAAACAATTTTTTTACATAAGCAAAGGAGCACTGATCGAAAAGGGGATTGAGTTTCGATATTTCGAGAATAATCCGATATCATGTTAACAATATCGATATGGCGATATTTCAAAGTTACAATTATCGATATTTATATATCAATATTTCGGAGATTAATATCGAAATTTCAACGATATCGATAAATATCGCACATCCCTACTGGGAAGTTTCGGTATAGGGATTGTCCTAAACTAATCTAACTATTCGCCTGTCAGTGCTTCAGTTACACTGGTCGTAGAGTAGGTATCCGGCCCCCTGATTACGTAAAAGCAATAGCAAAGCCGAAGCCGCGCGATCGCGATAATTGAGAGCTTGTGTGTGCTTGGGCGAGGTGCGGGGTGCGGGAGGACGCCGAGCTCTCGTTGCGCGCACGCACACAATCTCAATTATCGCGATCGCGCGGATCCATTTTAGTGTGCAACAACATTACAATGGGGTTAAATTGTGTGACACATCATATTAGTTACTGTACATAGATAAGCAGTTAGGTATCTATCGATAAGAATGTGTCATGTGAATTTATCCACTCACTTTTTACCCGACTGCGCGACGCAAAGGAGTGGTATTGTATTTAACAGCCTATGTATGTATGTATGTATGTTTGTATGTTCCTTTGAAGCACTACACAAACTAAACGCTTCGGCCGATTTTTGATTCATACGTCAATCGATTCATCTTAGTCCGGCGAGTGTCATGACGTTAAAATCCAATATGGCGAATACTATTGAAGAACATAATATTTTCTAATGATCGTAACATAACAACTGAACAGTCGGGATCCATTATCCGACAGCCAAGCTAATATATCAATGGATCCTGGCTGTTCCGTTGTTATGTTACAATCATTAGAAAATATTTTATGTTCTTCAATAGTATTCATTCCATAATAATATTATAGAATTCTAGACCACCGGACATCTAAGTGCTTGTTTTTTTTCTTTTCAGTTTTTTTATTATGTACATTATTGGGTTCTTTTTTAAGCAGTCGGGTTTTTGGATTTTTATAGAATCGATAAGTAATCATTATTCATAATAAAGCCGAGTGTAATGACACCTATCGGCATCCTTATGGACTTCATAAGTTTCAATTTGAATGACACAATTGTAGTTAAAATACTAACTTCCTGTGACTTCATTATGTCCTGACTTCTTTAAGTTTTTTTATGTATAAAAGATATAAAGAAAATTATGTATTTTTTAATATAGAACGAATAGTCCTACTACAGTCTAAATGGGGTGTTGGTTAGGGTGTAGCGAAATTTTTTTCTTCAGAATTTTAAGTTTCCTGGTTTCTCAAACAGTGATCCATCGTAATGGAAATGTTCATGCAAAATACCAGCTTTCTAACTCAATATCTTGAGGTGGCGCATTAGGTATGAAGTAGAAAAATAAGAAAAAAAAGAGTTGCAAATAAATATTTATTTCTGATAATAATACTGTATATTTTACTGAATTTATATTTAAAACTACTAGTACAATGAATTACCATAAATTACCATAAAAATAACATTTTAATGTTCAGTATCAGAAGTCCTAGTGTCTTCTTTTTGACGGAAATACTGAGATTTGGTGTCAAAAATAGGTATTTCTTGCCTGGATTTTATTCTAGTACGAATGAAACCATCTCTAGCATCGGGTCCACGAATAGACGTCGAAGCCTCATCTACAAGTTTGACACACCTTTCGACTGCCTGAGTGTGGCAAGGGTACTTCTCAATATCAAACAATTTACCTCCAGATGCAATTTTTGTAGCAATTTCCGAGTCGTTGTTTTTCATTGTTACAGAGGGTTCCGTTATCTTCTCTTTCGCCCATTCTATCAAATCATAATAGTTTGTCGCATTTATTTTTAGCTCTGGTAACTGGAATTCACGAACTTTCTTTCCTTTGGACTCTTTTCTTGCCTTTAAAACTCCAAAGAGCCAGCCGTCGTACTTGTTGATTATCATCTTGTAACATAGCCAGCAATAGATTTTCTGGGTGCATGAAGAAAGCATTTCTTTGAATAGTATTGAAGACAACACTTTTTAAGTCATCTCGCAAATACATACTTCTTTTGACCATATTAAAGATGTGAATCGGACCAAATTTACAAGAGGATTTTGACTTGATATCAAACCAATTTGGTGCGTAAACTTTCATGATGAGTTCTTTTAAATTATTCGTCGGATATCGAACAACTTATTTATTGAGTCATCGTAGAATATCTGCTTTTTGGAGTCATTACGTAATTTTTTCACATTCTTGTACTTTTGATAATATAAAATCAGCCTAGATACGACTTGTTGATGGGTAATTGTAGGGATAGATGCTTTACTCCAGATTGCTTCAATGTCGGATGGAATTCAATATCGGAAGCAATCATTTCACATAAATCTTTGACTGAAGGGGTGGAATTTATGTGAAATGATTGCTTTCGATATTGAAGCAATCTATCCCTACAATTATCCATCAACAAGTCGTATCTAGGCTGATTTTATATTATCAAAAAATTACGTAATGACTCCAAAAAGGAAATATTCCACGATGACTCAATATATATGTTGTTTGATATCCGACGAATAATTTAAAAGAACTGGCCACTTTCATCATGAAAGTTTACGCACCAAATTGGTTTGATATGAAGCAAAAGCCACTAAAATAAGTTTTGCCGTTGTAAATTTGTAGTCCGATTCACATCTTTAATATGGTCAAAAGAAGTGATATGACTTAAAAAGTGTTGTCTTAAATAGAGTCAAGTAGGTAATTCTTTTTATTCATAATATTAAAAAAAATAGCTGAATCTACCAATCAAAGAAATCCTGCTTTCTTCATCTCAGCTCCGTTTCAGACTCAATTACAGTTTAAAAAAAAAACAATAAATTGCTTCAACATCAACATTTGATTCAAAACTCATTACTTGATTCATCGCGTTTTCTAACGTCCACCCTGTACTAGTTTTAGTGTAATAAAAAATAAAACTCAAGACATGGTTTAATTATGGACAATATGGAATTGAGCTAGTCTTTGCAACATTTTGTTATAAGACACTGCGTATTCGGATGGAGAGGTAATGTTTTTATGATGGATGTCTGGATCCTAAATAGCTCTAGTTGATTTACCGGAAGCTATCTGCCTTACGCGTTTTCGTAGGCGTAAACTTAATTTTATGAAAGTTTCATCCCAATAGTAGGAATGAATATTATTTTTGTCCATTAACTTTCCCACAACAATGGCAAAGTGGTAAAAGTTGATTTGACGACTGTATAGGCAGATTGATCCGGAACTTTGGGCATGGCCTGGTTTTTTTGACCAAAGTTAAAGAACTTCATTTTCTTCCTGCATATTGCATAGAAGGCTATTTAAGTTTTTTTTTCGATAAGAAATTTTTCTTCGAAGCGTCTTTCTCCGTTTTTATTCTGATACGTTGAACACACGTCTGTCCTAGGATATTTTATACTTGTGTTCTCTCAAATCCTCGTCAGATCATATGCACTTAGATTGTCGCCTGAAGCAAGATATATTCTATTGAGTGACTCTCTTGTCCTTGAAAGGTTTCGATGAACCATTCAACGGATATTTTTTTGCTTCGTATTTTTCGTCTTCCTGTCACCTCCGCGCTTTTCTTCTGGCATTTCACCTCCGCAAAGTTCATTACGCCCTGTATTCGTCTTTCTTTTTTATTAGTGCTCTCATGAAAGTAATACTATTTTGGTCCCATTTTTACTATGTATAGTATACTTAATAGCAATTTTTCTTTTACTGTTGGGTTTTAATGACTTAGCTTCTGATATATTACAATATTTCAGTATAAAACAGTCTTGCTTCACTTTCGTAGCACACTTATAGAAATTCTTGTGAAATTTTCTTATATCTTGATGATAGTTCACTACATCGAAACGCCTTTTGCCCACACTGCGGAAACTGAAAATAAAGTAACAATTTGAAATTAAAAGTTCAGTTGCTAGACCTTTGACAGTCTCAGGCTTAAAGAATAGCGATTTTGCATGTAAATGTAGGTAATAACAATAGGTAAATAATTTTTTTGGTTTTAATAAAGTATCTTTTTTAAATTTATTAAAATTACTACATTCCAAATTATGCTTTTACATATGGTCATATTTACATGAATAATAAAAAATATTAAAAAGAACATGCTGCAGTTTTATATTCCAATTAATAACCTACTGCATAACATCATTCTTGCTACTATCGATGCTGAGGAGATTTGAAAACGTTTCCAGAGCAAAAACATTTTTTTTTCATATGTTTCACTCCATCTTGTTTGCATAGTTAAAGTAAGTCACGTGTTAGAAATGACGCGCTACTATTGGTCAGTCAGTTTATAGGGGCTTTTGATAGTGTCCCAATTGTTAACTTTACAACTCGATTTGGCACTAACTGAATAGCTAAACTTGAAGTACTAATAAAACGCTTTCAAATAATAACATAAGGTTGGTTTTAGGAAAAAATCGTTTTAGCGGGTTTTGAAACTAGATGACTCATATGAAGCTAAAATCCGTTGTAAATTTAGTCCGATTCACATATTTAATATGGTCAAAAGAAGTGATATGACTTAAAAAGTGTTGTCTAGCGCCAGAGTTTTTGTAAAGTTGTTTATTTTGTAGGTAACATGTTTCACTGATTTGAAATTTTTCATATAAGCCAGCCATACCTCTAGCTAGGTAATAAGTAAAAATATTAGTTTTTTTGAAACTAAATGACCTGAAAATAAAGTCGTAGACCTTTGATTTTTTGCATGAATAAAGCTTAATGGCCACCAATTAATAATACAGGAGATCAGTTTCACTCCAAAGTTTAACTAGCGCCAGAGTTTTTGTAAAGTTATTTTATGTTTGATTAAATTTTTCATACTAAGCCAGCCATACCTCTAGCTAGGTAATTAAATGATTAACTTAACCAGTAAAGAAAGGTCAAAAGTTCCCTTAAATGCAATTTTATTATTAAACTACTGGACGCCCGCGACCCGTCCGCGTGGACTGCGAAAAAAAAAATGTCGATATTATCCGAGATAAAAATATTTTCCCGGGATAAAAAGTAGCTTATATGTTAAGTGGGACCTGTCACAATATATTCCTGAAAACTGCATAGAAATCGGTCCAGCCGTTTCTGAGATTAGCGTGCACAAACATCGATCCGTTACAATTTTATTATATGTATAGATATAGATTGCTGAATGAACGTTATCGTTCATGCATAATTCAATAAATCTAGCATCACATAAGCAAAAGCAATATTACTTCAGATTCGTTTATTATTCAGCAGGGTGCACCTCGTGCAGGCGAGCTGGAACGATTTATAACTAGAACACTGACTTCTTATCTCACTCACGTTTTAAGGTGAAATACCTATTGGGATCTAAAATACAGGATGTTTTTTTGTGGCCACCTTTAACGAAGGGTACGTATTCTATACATGAAATAAAGTATTTATTGATAAACCAAAAAAAATGCTGGGAAAAAAAATTTTTTTTTTTTGATTCTGTTATTCGGCAGATATGATGCCGTTTCTGAAATTCCTTGATTAGCGTGCACAATTTATAGTGTCATCGTGTTTATCCGTTACAATTTTATTATATTTTCGCTGAAAAAATCCTGCTAACGCGCGTCTATGTTCATGCATTTCAATAAAAGCAGTCATTTACTCAACTTTGGAAGCCCTAATATTACTTGGAAACCAGACACTTCCCAGTTTATTATTCAGCTTCCAGGAGAAAAATGCACCTCGTGCAGGTGAGCTGGGAGATTCCGTAGAACACTGACTTTTATCGGGAACGTTGAACCATCACCTATTGGGATCTAAAATATGACTGGTAGGTATACTTATATTGATAAACGTCGCGGATCTTTCATTCTGTTATTCGGCAGATATGATGGTGATATCGTGTTGTGGTTTTAGTTATTGAAATTATTAGATTAATAGGTAGGTTCCTGTAACTTTACTAACTCACTGAATGAATAGCTTTCGATATTAGTACAATAAGTAGCAACATGTATCCATCATACTTAATCATTTGTTGTGTTTTGTTCAAAGTGGTTGAAACCAAAATCAGAATTAAGATACAAATCACAATTTTACTGGGAAATTAAAGGTTGCCTGTCACCAAACTGACAAAATGTAAGTTCATAATTGAAGTAATTTATCTCTCTCTTAGTATATATTTTAACTTTCAAAATCATTAAATTTATGTAAACCCGCTTCGTCCTCGTATGTACGTAGTGCGACAGATACTGCGTAAAATTAACGTTGCATTCCACCTGTGTGTTCCAATAATATACTGCAGTTTGCTACATTACATCCTTAGTCATATATCATTATACATAGTCTTGATGCATCCTACTAAAGTTGATACAGAAAGTATTTTTAGCCAACCAGTCAATTCGTATTATTTTTAACCGACTTCAAAAAAGAGAGGTTATCAATTCGCCTGTGTGTGTTTTTTATATATTTTTTTATTTATTTTTATGTGTGTTACCTCAGAACTCCGTCATATATGAACCGATATTTAATTTTTTTAAATAGTTTGTCATGGTATGCTTCCAAGTTGGTCCCATATTCACCACATCAGGATCTGACGAATCTTGAAGAAATCGAGGGCAATCCTCAAATATTGTAGGCACATGTAGTTTGTTTTTATTATACTTTTACTGAGCGTTTTGATCACCTACATATAAAACATAACATCTGACGAAGGAATCTAGGGATATCCTCAAATATAATAGGCACGAGTAGTCCGTTTTTAGATTTTTATAGAGAATTTTGGTCAGCTACACATAATATAAAGGAAATGAGGGTCTGATGATGGAGCCGCCGAAAAACAGATAGTGGAACATTTTAGTAACAAAATCCTCCTATGGCAGGGGGAGGCCTACGTCCAGTAGTGGACTGCAACAGGCTTATGAAGATGAAGATAGTTGTGTTAAGTCGTGAAATTATATGTTGCATTAAGCGGTGTCTGAAGTAAGATGGTTATAGAGGGAGAGGTAGACATGAGAATAACGAGATGACGGATAATAGGGATGAATGAAAGAAAAGTACCTACATATTACACCGACCCCAAATGAATGGTAACAGGACAGGAAGAAGGAGTGTAATTATATGTTGCTTAAATAACAGTGTAAGTACATGGCTGTTGTGCTGCCAATTCTCTTATATTCCTCCGAGGCGTGGTGCATGTACCGTCGCCACATACGCAACTCTGGATTCCACCTCAAGTGCCTCCGATCCATCGTGAGAATCAGATGGTCCGACCGAGTGCTTAATACCGAAGTATTGCGAAGAGCCAATGTAAGTGGCATTGAGGCCTACTTAATGCGTCGGCAGCTGCGGTGGTGCGGTCATGTGTCTCGTATGGCGGAGGAGAGATTGGCTAAGTGCATCTTATTTTCTGAACTGGAGGAGGGCAAGCGGAAACGCGGCAGGCAACTCCTCGGATACAAAGATGTTCAGAAAAGACATATGAAGAGATGCAATATAGATCCATCTAAATGGGAAGTTTTGGCAGCACAACGAACAGAGTGGCGCAGGATGGTGATGAAGCAAGTGCACGAGTTGGGGAGCAGCGTCAAGTTGACCTTGACGATAAACGTGATGAACTAAATACTCGTCCTCCTGCTGCCATTATCTATAATTACAATAATGGCGCACTAACCTGTCATCTGTGCGCGGGCGTTCTGGGCGAAGATTGGCTATGTAAGTGAACGCCAACTTAGTAATATCTAGGAGGAGAAGTGGTCGCCATGATCGAAATCGGTCTAAGGTTATCATTATCATCATCATCATCATATTGTCAGACGTAAAGTTTCGAAGCCTAGTCATTTCTCTCTTTTGTCATGTGGCCTATTTAATCATAAATCTGACAATATTATGCCTTCTAAACTTCGTACACGGCTTAACGCAATATATATTTGCCCTTTAGTAAAATTTTACTCTAGTAAGCTCGAGTTTTGGGAGGAAGTCGTTTTTCGTTTAAAAAAATTATATTTAAGCCAAACCAAAGCACTAATGAAATTCAAGCACTATGAGAAGCGGTAATAACTACGCTGAAGTATTTTATTAATTACCTATCATTATGATCTTTGTAGTTCTAATAATTACGTTAGGAAAGTGAATTTCTCGACTATTAAGGTAAGAATTGTAAAAAACTTTCGTGTCCCCATATATGTTATTGCATACTCGGTTTCTGGTCGAGCTGCAATGCGTCTATTGATCCCGCGTCAGATTAGAGTGGGACGTTTAGAAATAAGTCCATTCCTATGTACACACATACGTTATTGCATTGACGTTTTACTTATATCAGTAGAGCTTCTACTTGTCAAGTTATTTATAGCTATGTGGATTTATAGCTTAAATGTGAGATGTATTAATATTTCCTTCCGTGCATGTCGTAAGAGTCGACTAAGGAATTTAGGGGCGTTCTCACAGGCTATCAGCTAGCAACATGTCATAAGCACGGCTGTGTTCCTAAATAGGGTAACCAGAACGGCAGTATCATTATGAAGATCCTTACAGTTTAGCATAGCGGGTCAGGTGTTAATGATGGAGAGGAGATGTAACTGATGTATTCAAGTAAAGCCCCTAACCAGCACAGGTCGAATAGAATACTATATGGAATGGTTAGGTAGGTGCCTACCCATGCGAAAGCTTTAAGCAGGTTATCTTACGTAGTTTGAGAGAAGCGAGGTCGGGAGCCGGTAACTAAATAGGATTGCATAATGTCGACCTACTTCAATGCTATATGTACGCCATTGACCTTTGAACTCGTAGCCATGCCCCATGATATGGCGCCATGCTTTACTATACAAAGTTTAGGTACTGATTTACATTAACGTAATAGGATTAAAATATTATAATGTAAGTAAAAAGGACAAATTATATTGTTAGGTCAACTACCACAAGTTAATTTATGGTAGGTAAATAGAGTGGACTACTATAATCTCTTTATACGGGTCTGGCAGTTACTAACAAAAACTATAAATGCCCTCTTATAATCTATACAGTAAATTCCCACACGCTTTCCTTTCTTAGTTATTCTGTAATTTAGATTTAGTGCTAAGCTGCTGCTAGGCTTATCCTCTTACTTCGATGGCACAAAATTATTATTGTCATTTTTATAGATAACATACTTATGTTAATTACTTAGTTGGTTTGGTAGTCACTTTCTTCTAAACTAGATAAGCTAGTAAGATAGCAGGTGGCCACGTAAAGTGTAATACAATGATACACGTGAAGGTAATAAGTAATTAAATAAATTAATATGGATTAGCTTGTTAGACGAATTAGGTTGGTATGTTTATTTAAAACAAACATAAGTAATTAATAGGTATAATTATCATTCACGTAATGGAATGATCTAACTTATCTAGTTATAAAATAGGTAACTTATCAGCTATACAAATGGTTAAGTCATGCTACTCTTTAATTTTGTATAATTTTTGGGCGTTTTGAACTTTTTTAACCTCATTTGTATGTTGACCCCATTTTATGGTAATACGTGCTTACTTTGAAAGATATAACTGTACGAGTAGCAATCTAGCCGTTTTCTCTTGAAAATATAGCAGACACAGAGAAAAACAACTGTATATGTATATGATATGTGAAGGATATAAAGATGCTGGCTCTTTTTTACCAAGGACCGTATCAAATTTAATCCTTCGGATAGGCTATCTGACTGTACATTAAAAATCGGCTCTTGATGTGTGTGACCTTTGTTGGAAAGAACTAATATTTATTTTAAGTACTTACTTTTGCTAATTATTTATTATCCAATCAAAAAAGGGATTTGAAACGTAATATTGTCTTATACCTATTAATGCCTACTATTCATATTTTCACCATACATTAAGTTTGTAACTTTGGAAATTAATCTTTTAAACGAAACTTTAGCTCCTTCCTCCTAATTAACTTTTGATACTAGAGAAGTAAAACCAGGTTTTTTTGCTCTAGGTAAATAATGCGGCACAAGAACCCCAAGAGCGATGTGCCAACAACACCTCTAGTGCCAAACAAATTGTGAGTAGTTCACGCGGTTATTTATATGTTTCTGTTTGCCCACTTACGACGTTATGGTACTAACCCTATTGTTCTTCTAGTCATGAAATGTGCACATATTTTACTACCTTACCTACTATGAATACTATTCACACCTTATACCTAACTCCCTTTTCTTTTTGTCAAAAAACTTCCCCTTTTTACATATGTATAGTATAATCGTGGAATAAAACTATGCAATGCATAAATAATTAAAATCTTGTGCTTGGTTAACTTATTTTACATTTATGGTTTATTTAGTTGAGTGGTGAATATTAATGTTAGAATAATGAATTTCAAAATTAACTTTACAGTTTAATTTTTACGATGGTCTTGAGTATGTATGGGTTAATTGGATTGGATACATTACATGGATTATCTACCATCTCTGTCTCTTTATTTTATGTTCACACAAAACACACGTTTTGCCAACCATAATTAATTATCTTGTTTCTTTGTCACCTGACGAGATAACTAATATGTGTGTAAACTGGGAGGTTTTTATTAAATACACTGTTGTATTCGTGCATTCTAAATTATTTTTAGAGTAATTATTCCTGTTTGGCTGGGTACTTTATTTTAAAACCTCGCTCTATCTAAACTAAATCTTGTGTATATTTTGAAGCTATGTTTTATCCGGTAGATTCCATTCCTTTCAAGTATGGTATACTTAACGGTATGTACCGACTCGCAAAGTGGTACTAAACCTCAACTAACGTTTTGCTAGGAAACAAAGTAAGATTTCCCACGCGGCGGCGATCGCACAGTATCATACGTGTGCGGCAGGCCTTTTGTCATAGATACATACATACATAAATTAGTTATTAGCTTTTATTTAGGACATTTAGCATTACCAATACACACGTCAGCTTATTGCAGTCCACTGTTGGACGTAGGTCTCCCCTAAGACATGCCACATGGCTACTGCCATGGAAAAGTTTTAACAGTGTGACGTTCGGACCAAAACATCCAGACTAGACTCACATAACGCACTGAAGCGCACCGTTACAAATTGTAAACAAAACGAAAATAGAGAGCTAAAAATGTACTGCGTTTCTTACAGTTAATTTATTCTCTACATAGGTACCTATTTGTAGTGGTATTTGGATCTAAAATGTATGCAATGTTATTAATCGTAGCCTCTGAATGAAGTACGATGCTTGAAACCTTTCGTCACGTCACGTTGCATTATGAACATCTTTATTTTACGTGCTCATTTCAATACTTATCCTATGTTTAGATTATGTTCATGCAAGGCCTTCAAGGGTCTTTGTACGCCATATTTTGTAATGCAAATGTCCACGTTAGATTTTATAATTAATATATCCTATTGTTCCAGGTGACGCGCTGCGGGAAAGGGGTGGTTAAAGCGGCTCTGCCGCTTTAAATGGATAAACGCAAGATGCTGCCAAAGAGAGCGCGTATGGATAGCATGCGGGGCCCTATTGCAAATGGGCCCATGCAATCAAGGTGGGCATTATTTTTTTACTCATATTTAGTTGGCCAAGTCCTTATCGGATGGCATTTTTTTCCTACACTCAGGCCTTGATCTTGGTTTGTTTGTTTATGGATTGCCTGCAAAGGTAGGTAGGTATACCTAATGAATGACGAATACGATTCGCGTCGTGGACATAAGGCCGTCCTCAGCGGCGTGTGAACAGCTTAAATGTCACGGAAGTATCCTTCTAAGGCGGCAAAGCGCACAAAAAGTACAAAAACGCATTACGCAGCTCAACAAGGGCTAACTTTAGGCGTTAGTAGGTACTAAATAACTTCCAAAATAGACATAGCAAGTTAATGAGTAAGTTCACAGAGGTGGATTTTGACTGGGTTCATTATTCGATTTACTCTGTTTGGTGGAAACATCTAGGTACTACTACCAAACTAAACCCATTTAACTAACTTAAATTTCAAATTGAACATGTGAGTGAACTTAACAGACTAAAAATAAATGTGAGTTATATATTTTGTAGTTGTACTCGTAGTATTCAAAGTAATATTAAAAGTAAATACCTTAATAAAGTACAAATGAATCTATTGAATCTTTCTACAATAATGTTAATTCATAATGTATTTTCAACATACTTATACAAACAAAGCGACATTGGCATAATGATATGTTTGTTTATAAAAATACAGAATGCAAACGGTAATCGCGCACATTGTACATTGTCCGCGGGCCCTGTGCCAAGCGGGCGACGTCAGCTAGGCGCATGGTATAGAAAGAATGGGGCCATTTATTTGCACATTCCTTCTATGCGACGTAAACTTTCCTTATCTGTGTGTGTGCGGTGATGAAATATTTTGTTATCAACTGTTCAATTGCTTAGGCAGTGTTTTGGCGCGGTCTCAGCGCTACGAAAACGCGTGTGCTGATAGGTCCGTTCTCTGTCTTTTACGGGTCCCCAGCGCTGCAGACCATCTAATTTTTATATTTTGTGTTATAATATAACATTGAAAAATAAATAGTGTTTTGGATGCTGAATAATTAATATCTTATTCTTATTATTGCTATTTAATTAACTGTTGGTATGATAAACTATGAAACACTGACAAAGAAATGCGATGATTTTCTGAAGGGGTCAGCATAACAGGTGTGGAAACACTTGAACCAAGCTGATCCTTAAGCCATAAAACTGTTAATAAAACAGGTATTTTGTAGATACGTAAGCGTACAGTATTGATGTAGTTACATATTTGTATACTATACTCCTCGCGATTCAAAAATTGAATAATGTGTAGATAGCGTGTATGCATGTATGCTGCATACATGCATACGTCTGATAATCTACTTGTTAGTCATACAAAATTTTATTAAATACGTGTATGTATACATAACTAACTAAATAACCTGCTACGTTCTCAAGTTTGTTAATCAATTCTGTATTGGAGTAGCTAACCTATGTTTGACCTCTATTTACTAACTTATAGTTTAGGACACTAATGGCATTGTCTAGATTGATCGAGAGTGTACAGAAGGTTAATATTAAATTACTTAACGTAAGTTGTATAAAATTATACATACCTACTAATTTACCATTACGTCCATAATCATAACCGGCTGCAAAAGTTCTCACAGTCTCATCATAACGCGGTAACGAACAATGATTTATTTACACGCCCATACAGTCCTAGCCACGCCACGCCATGGCCATCAAGGTTACGAGAGTGGGTCAAATGTCTGGCAGCACAGGCGCCGCGGACCGTCATCGTCATAATGATATTGGTCTGGCTGAACTAATCTCCGAGGAGCGCATGTGTTTACTGCTTCGACAGTTTCAATGAGATCATCTTTGTCAATTGGAGTCACGCTATCTAATTTGTTGTCTTTTGGTTGTGTACTTTGGACCAATTTCATTTAAAAATAAGTTCCTAAATATTCTTTCATATGCTTGTTTGTGCTATAAGCTTTTTGGAAATGCATCATCACACAACAAAAGCTATACCAGCTAACGGCATGTACAGTCAAACCTGGGTAAGTGAGAACTGGATAAGTGAGAAAACTAAAGTGAATAAGCCAGGACCCGTCATTTTAAGCTCCCAAAACCTCTATTAGCGAAAAGAAACCTCTGTAAGAGAGAGTCGTTTTTCCCTCATGGACCTCCGTAAGTGAGACTGCTACTTATCTATACCTCTATAAGCGAGAGATGAGCTTTATTTATTATTTAGGAGGAACTATTGCTATTCCGGAAACAGAAATAAAGACCATTCCAACGAAGCTAGCATTAAATGCGTTGGAGACGGTTCAGTACTTTGAATACGCGGCGGTTGTTGATCAAGCAATTTCGAAAAATTTATGCATTCAAAATACAAAAACAGAAACCCAAACGAAATTGACGTTTTTTTAAGTGTAAACACATAAGTTCTAAATAAAATAAATTTACATTAGTGCTAATTTTTGTTTTGTTTTCGTAAGCACATCCTACCCTTATAAAGTACTTTGATGTCGAAATCTAATGTACTTATACAATTATTAAAAATATATATGTATACACGTACATAATATATGTTGTGCATATTATCACAATTTATCAAATTACATATTTATTACAATCGATTACTGTACTTGTTATTGCTGCGTACCTCTATAAGAGAGAACGCTACCCATGAAGCGAGAAACTCGGGTTAGTGAGAAACCTCTATAAGCGAGAATGAGATTGTGCTCCCTTGAACTCTCGCTTATCCAGGTTTGACTGCGAATCCAAATATTGCAAAATTTTCTTGTACACGAAATGACTCCTGCAACTTTATGTTATTCACCAAAGTTAATGCACGGAACGTTTTCTCCCTAACAAACATCTTGGAAAACAAACTTCAATTGAGGATAATCACAATTTATAAATTGATCACCCCCGGCTTCAACCGGGGGCGCTACGCGAGGCTACAAAAGACGTCGATCGCCCATTGGGCAGTCATTCTTTTCCCGCATTAATCCTATTTGGTTTCCATCAAAACTTGCCCGAAGGGGTTGCGAGGGGGCGCCCCGGCCTCCTCTTTGTTTGCCACCAAATCTGTTTTCGTCTGCCCCCGGCAAAGTTTGGGAAATTCTCGAAACTCCCGCGCGCCCCTCAGTCGCCCGCTCGGAATTACTTTCTCGTTTCCCGACCGAAACTTTCTCCGGCAATAATAATAATTCTGCTTCGGTATGACGAAAAGTTTAAATTATTAGTTTAATCGTACTGGCGCGCTTTAATTACTCGAGGGGGGGATTAGCTGACTTGGTTCTGGACGCCTTCGACGTCGAACGACTTGAGTCGTTTGTAGGATAGAGTTGGGTAATCTTTACGCTAAAATGGATAAAATCTATACCAATAATTATGTCATCAAATTGCGTTGATCACCTACTCTATCGGTTGCAGGAATTTGGCATCTTACCAAATCAATTAATGTGCGTTATTTTACAGCCCTCACAGCAGATAATATTATTATGTAGTTGTAGTTAAGTAATTTACATTTTAATTGTTATTTTTTATCTATGTGTGTGTACAATAAAGAATATGAATATATGTTAGCATTTGTCTTCTAGTCACAACTTTAGCCCACGCGGCGGCAATGGGCGCGGGCTTCATTGCGTCACGAATTTATGACATAGTTACTTATCGCAAAAACATTCCATTTTACGCAGTAATATCAAATCATTTATGTAGCACGCGGTTTTCGCGTTTTTTTTTACAAATAAACCATAAGGTGCTAGGTAATTTTTTAAACTTTATAATTTACATCGATAATGTAAAATACATTTTATAGTTAAGCCAGAATAGATTTTAATGTTGTTGTTAAAGTGAAAAAAATTAAGTCGACAAACTATATCGAGTGGGGTATCGTTGAATTTAAAAATGATCTGATCTGAGATCTGACTGACCGTTTAGGATCTAAATCGATAAAGTTGCGTAACAACCATTCTCGCATATAAGTATTTAGACAGCAGCAAGACGAAAACTTCTTGTTGCCGAACATGTTGAGCATGTTTCTTGAAGGGTACCTATTAGTAGCTAATATTAACTAAAAAGTATAAAATAAAAAGACATAATTTAAAAAATCCAAAAACCCGACTACGTAAATAAGAACCAAAATATGTAATAATAAAAAAAAAACCGGGTTTTTGGATTTTTTAAATTATGTTTTTTTCTCTCTTTTTATATATCTTCCATGAATAGACAGCGATCTGTTACATTTTTATTATATGTATAGAATATAGGCGATGAAATGTGTTACAATTTTAGCCAATTTTAGTTTAGACAACGTGGACTTATAAAACTTAACATTTTCATAAGCCCGAAGTTTCTTCTGATATGTGTGTAGACAGTATTAACATATTGATTTCTGTCCAAATTCCAGACCCCTAGTGGCATTGCTCGACGGCCGCGACTGCACCGTCGAGATGCCAATCCTGAAGGACGTCGCTACGGTCGCGTTCTGCGATGCGCAGTCCACCTCGGAGATCCACGAGAAGGTGCTCAACGAGGCGGTGGGCGCGCTCATGTGGCACACCATCATCCTCACCAAGGAGGACCTCGAGAAGTTCAAGGCGCTGCGGATTATCGTGCGCATTGGTTCCGGCGTCGACAATATTGATGTCAAAGCCGCCGGCGAACTAGGTGAGTGACGACAGTCCATTTTTGAGGTTGTTGACTGACGTTTCACGTTATATGTTTACAAGCTAGGCAGAGCCAGACAGAGTCATATTCTTTCGCGCCGCAGCTGCCCCGTCAAAGGACGCCAAATAGAATAGAATAGAGTGGAATTTCTTTAGTTGCCATTGTATAGGGTACATTACAGGTGGTGGATTAATAAGTACAGAATCTCCTATACAGCCATAAACATACAGCATGCAAGAAGAAAGTTATACTTACTTTAAAATAACTTACATTGGTATATTTTATATAGTTTGGCAGATGGTTAAAATTGTATTTTATTGAAAAAAAAAAAAATATTTAAAAATTTATTTCTAAATTTTAAATGAAAAAATTAAAATAAAACAAATATTAAATTATAATTTACAAATTTTACCGGCAGTAGCATGCAATAGAACGACAGCGCGGCTATCTGACCAGATCTTTATTCTATGTGAAGAATTTGCACCTGCCAACGTGCTTGAAACATGGAGGAATACAAGATTATATAATAAATGAATATATAATTATATTTATTTATAACAAAATAGCGTCACTGCCTTTTGATTTAGCTTCAGATTACTTTTCCACTAGTGTCAATTCGTTTTCCACGCTAACAAACCACATAGATTGTGAAATCTCCTCAATGTAAATATTACTTGATCGACATTTATGTTTACACCAGTAAATTACCGTATTCTTCTGAGAAAATGTAAACATAAATACGACCTCATTGGTACGACCTCGTTGTTTCACTAGGTTACTATGCCAGTTTGAATGCTGACCTCTGGTTATTTTTGTTTTAATTTTTTTATAGGGTACAATTTTATTAAGGTTTAGAAAATGCCTTGCATTTTTTGAAAATTATAAAGGATTTTACACACATGAAATCTATTTAATAGATACGTTTGGCTTAATTGACTCGAAAATAAAAAAAGATACTGTTAAAAATAAAACAAACATTTGTTCGCATGCTCATTGCTTAATAATAAAAATAATACTTTCATGAACATTTCATCTTAAACTTGACAATGGATTTTCCTTCACCTCTAGAAACTTGTGAAGAACGAAGTAAGAAAACTAATTACAAGTTGTGCGCGCTGCTGTGTTATGTTCGCATTGTACCTACATATATTCTAAACGTGGGTTTTATATCGCGTACGTGCGCGTCTTCGCGGTATTGCGTTGAATGAAGTTTATTTGTAACTTGTGGGCACCCGCGTCTCAGTCCGTGTCGAAATTATCCGGGATAAAAACATTTTCCCGGGATAAAAAGTAGCCTATATGTTAAGTGGGACCTGTCACAATATATTCCTGAAAACTGCATCGAAATCGGTTCAGCCGTTTCTGAGGTCAGCGTGCACAAACATCGATCCGTTATAATTTTATTATATGTATAGAAGATATAGATTGAATAGAATAGAAGAAAAATAGATAGATATAGAATAGATTTGTTATACAGCGACACTCATATCATAATACTTTTTTCATACGCAAATAACTGTCTCGATTTGGAATTGCAATATAATCAGTGATCCCCAAATGAAAGAAACATATCTGCAAAGCTGGATTGTAAATATTTTTACCTAATTCTTATCGTCCCATCTGTGGTTGTTGATCTACAGTATTTTGTTATGCACCACCAGTTTATCTAGCCTGCTTAGGTTCATCGATCTTTCAAACTGATATCACGTACCTATCGTATAACAATTTCGTCTCTTATCGTTTATTCCCTTAGGATCATCTGGACAACTGTGCCATTGCATCCAATGTGTTAATTGAACAACAGTTTCAATACTCCTACTTCCCAAAAGGACAAAATTACAAATTGATCTATTTCTCATAAGGACAACATCCCAATTGGCCTATATCCCAAATGAACAACTTTCCATTTCGTCTACCTAGTCTAGACCTAGATTTATACAATTAAATTATGCACCTGTTACAGTCATTTTTTTGTTCATGTAGTTTAGTTAGAGTTCCGTCGCATTTTCGCATACATACCTACAAATCGGGCGACTTAACTTGATACCTGGCTCAAATGACGTTTGTATTAGTTACAGTTAGCAAAAAAATTCAATACAATATTCATTAAAACTAATTAACAATATGTTTTTGGCACTTTTTTGCTGTAGATAAGTACATGTGATATCCTGAACAAAGAAATATCGATAGATAATCGATGTGCATGGCAATACCAGCACCCGTATGATGAATTTGGTGAGAGCGAGATGTCTCACTTTTAAACGTCAAATTCTCAGAGCTATTAATAACTAGATAAACTAAGTGTATGTACTTTGCATGTAAAAAAGAACTTAATTAGAATAGACACTCGGTCTCAAACTAGGATGAATGAATTAGGACTGATAGAAGTGGGTTGCAATCCCTTTTTACACACCAAGTAGAAACACTTGCCTTGTCTAGTAATTACTTAGCTCTGTGGATTTGACGTTTAGAAGTGAGATATCTCGCTCTCACCAAATTCATCATACGGGTGCAGGTGTCATGTTAACTCGCCCGAGTAGTGCATAATGTACACATGGCTGTGTTCTCGAAATGGGGTGTAACCAGAACTGCAGGGTCATAAAGACATACAGATATTTATAATTTGGGATCTGTGCAATTTCCAGGTTCTAAGGTTAAGTGGAAAGGTTAGCTCATGGATTTTTAATGATTTATGCCAAATATTTGAGTGATTTAACATGGTTCATTTTATCAACTTCAGGTATAGCTGTTTGCAATGTGCCCGGATACGGTGTAGAAGAAGTAGCAGACACGACGTTGTGTTTGATCCTCAACCTGTACCGACGGACGTATTGGCTCGCCAATATGGTCCGGGAAGGAAAGAAATTTACAGGTACGTAGATGCAATCATCTACCACATGATCATCATCATTATCTTAGCGGGAATTAGACAATATTTTAGTAATCGAGATAAGTTGAATGTTGTCAAATCTATACAAGTTAGGAGAAAGACTGTACTCGCGAGTACATGGCGCATGCGAGGGATGCGTGTGGAGGCTGCCGGGCGCGATCTGCGCACGTCATTTTACTTACCACCGAGCGTTCGCCGTTACGTGACGCATTCTATTGTTATTATTTTATTTTGTCTTTTAATGTAAAACTAGTGATTAAACATATAAATACATAATATTAAGATTATTATTAATCTACTACATAACAAAGACAACAAACTCTTTTAATTTTTGGTGGTCGGCGATTGCGTTTATTGATTAGCAGCATTTGAGTATTTTAATAGAAAATAAGTGTCAAACCAGTTGAGTTTGCCGGGGCAGGGCAGCAGGCTATCAAAAATAAATCTGCTTCGAAAACCTGTCAAACATGACATGCTAAAATTTCCGCAATAAATAACCTGGGAACGGCTTGGTAAGATCGCGCAGGAAATTGAGAATTTCCTGTTGATCGCCTGAAGTAAGATACGAGTAGTATATTATATTTAAGTTAGGTGGCGTTGCAAAATCTGACAGAGGTTAACAATAACGGATTTTTTTACCTCAGTTTTATTTTATATGTAATACTTAAATTAGGTCCTTGGCAAGGGATTACGTTCATGATTTTACATTTGTATTCATTATGCGTGTTATTCATACTTCAGCCATTTGCCTATGATTTTTTTCAAGATATTATTCCATCACTTTATTTCAAATCAGCGTAAAGTTGTAGGACCTGTGAATTTGATTTAGAGATCTTAATGAGTCATGAAATCAGTCTCGTGTTGCTGTTCTGCCTCGCGCTTATTAGCACCCTTACATCTCTTCAGCCTATTGCAGTCCACTGCTAGACCTAGGCCTCCCCCAGGGCATGCCACAGGGCTACTACCAAAGTGGAGTTTTTGCCCATAGTCACCACGCTGGGCAGGTGGGTTGGTGACCGCAGTCTAATTTTTGAACTATGTTGTCAGCACGGGAGGCGCTGCTGCCCACATCCCGGAAACCCTTAATCGCCTCGTACGATACCCACTAGCACTCATACATACCAATCATCGGCGCCATTATCTGGCTTTCTCTTCTGATTCATGGCGAGAACCGTGCGTGGCGAGACTACCCAATCACACGCTGCCTCTCCGTACGCACATTTAGCAGGCGCGCGTTCCAAGTAGTAAAGTCATCTCGCTCCACGCTCGCAGTGCGCAGATAAGATAGATAGATAACCTGTCTGACATTGAGGCGTCCCCAGCACATTAAGCAAGCAGTTTTGACATCACACCACACGCCTGCAGTGCGCTTTCTCTGCCTGCGTTTACATTGGGGCACTGCGCAGGTCCCGAGCAGGTGCGCGAGGCGGCAGCGGGCTGCGCACGCATCCGCGGCGACACGCTCGGCATCGTGGGGCTGGGCCGCATCGGCTCGGCGGTCGCGCTGCGCGCCAAGGCGTTCGGCTTTAACGTCATATTCTACGACCCCTATCTGCCCGACGGCATCGAGAAGTCGCTCGGCCTCACCAGGGTGTACACACTGCAGGTACGTGGCGCCGACAGAGTTGTAGGTAACACGTCGTCTGACCGACGCTTGTGCAGCGTCGACGCAGAATGAGTAGACGTAACGTGACTGGGTATTGTGGTGCAATCACACATATCCGGCGGTACGCGCTGTATTTTTTGCAGCATGCGCGGCTTTTAAATGCTGGCGACATAGCCGCACTTCGCTTACAGGCAAGTCAGCTTTTCATTATGGGTTATAATGTAATATTATTACATCTTAAGATGTAAAAAATATCGTTCGTATAATATTATATTACATCCCATAGTGAAAAGCCGACTTCACACACAACCCTAAGTGGCAAGACAGTCTGAAAGATGGCTGCATGTGTGGATGCATCATCGCGCTCAGCGTTAACATAACATAATGTTCTTTCAATTTATGATGACCACGACGCTCGATGGACGCTAGTCTTTCTTTGAAGGTGAATAAGATCATGAAAGAAATATTAATAGCTTCATAACGTAACGATGGATTCCATTATACGACTTATAAAGCAACATTCGTTTTCGATACAGTTATGCAATCATATCTTGATCATATGTGTATTCCACTGATAATTTAATAATAATATAAGATACAG
This sequence comes from Carposina sasakii, assembly GCA_014607495.2. Taxonomy (NCBI): domain Eukaryota; kingdom Metazoa; phylum Arthropoda; class Insecta; order Lepidoptera; family Carposinidae; genus Carposina; species Carposina sasakii. The sequence goes on from CP053171.1 coordinate 2,536,406, forward strand.
TTGGTGCAGTCTGCATTATTGATGCAGCCACATATCATAAGCTATAAATCTTATCACTATAATTATTGTTCAATAACATGCAGACAGATAATGATATTCCTGTTACAACAGCAACTATGCTTTTGTGACACTCATGTGTAGTGCTATTGTAATATCTGTAGGTACACCTAGCTAGTATGAATTTATTGTTTATTGGCACAAAAACATTGTACAATAAATCAAGTAATTATTACATGAGTTCTATTAAAAAACTGAGCGGCTTACACGCTTGATTCGTAACGTAACCATAAGGAACTACAATAGGTAGGTTGAAAAGGAGTGGTAGTAAATAAAATCTATGCCAGGGGTACTGTTAAGCCTCATTTATTTTTTTGTTGTTTTTTTTGTTGCCACCCTTAACAAAGGGTACATACTGTTTACATCAAAAAAATGCTGGGAAACGATGTAAATTATTTTGCAAAAACATTTAATTACTTGATCGGGCGAAATTTATAGTGTCCAGTGCTTATGCTAGTTTTTCATAGACAGATATTAATTATTTATCGTGAAAAAATCTTCCTACTCGCGACTATGTGCATTCATGCAGAAAAACGCAGTCTATTTACTCAACTACTAGAGTATTTACTCAAGAACTGGACCCTAATATCTTGGGAACCAGACACAGAAAAATGATCGTGATGATGAGGAGATTCCCTAGTTTTCGGGAACGTTGTCGACCAAAAAACACCCTGTATGATACATTTTCTTGCCTATCTAAACTTACATTTTTGACACATTTTTCAAATTTTTACTTGTCAGTAATGGTGTATCAATGATTGGTCTTAAATGTTAAAGAAAATAGTATCATGTAAATGTGCCTTTATTCTCTGTATTCGTCGCCAAAGTAAGAGTTCGTGTCTTCAACAACTATCGTAAACTAATGAGTAACTATGACCATTATCGCCGACATGACAATTTTGCTCAGTAGGGTAGGGAACGCTTAGGTTTCATAGAGTAGCGATGCCGACATATAGCGGCCATATAAATGCAAAAGCGCGCCCTTTTTAAGGTGCTGACATTAAAAAGTTAATTCGTAGCTATTTCACGGCACTGCTATCCTAGGAAACCATAGTACAAAATATTTACAGAATCTTTGACATTTGACAATGTGACTCTTACATTACTAATCGTCAAAAAGTCACTGCTTGCCTTATAGATAGGTCTTAGGATAGTACTTTGTATCATTATAAATGTTATATGTTATTAATGAGCAAATTTTATTCCAGGAACTCCTATTCCAGAGTGACTGTGTATCATTGCACTGCAGTCTAAACGAGCACAATCACCACCTAATAAATGAGTTCACTATTAAACAAATGCGTCCAGGTAAATGATTTATGTTATGTTACAGATATGTCATAAGTAAAATGATGTTAAGTCTGATTATTGCTTTTTATATAAATGTTTTCACCTATACATGGAATATGTCACCAGTGTTTTAATGCGTAGTTAACGCTCTTTTATCGGAAGATAATAATTTGATACGTGTGAAATGCGTCGCATCTCGTTGTTTAAGATGATAAGCACGAACTTTATTACGCTCTGTAACGCTTTCGATTCGCAAGCACAGTCTATGGGATTTAACAATGTGACGATGATGTTACTACCCGTCAAAAATTAAAACTTTATAGTCGCTTGATAGGTCTCCCCGTGTTTTTTTCTGATCAACAGAGGCGTGTTGATCATGGGATGAATGCGCCAATCTCTACCGTAAAAAGATCGTGCTTGCGCTATATATTTTCCTATACGACAACAGCTATATTTACGGTTTTTCGCCCTTAGGCGCGTTCCTCGTGAACACGGCTCGCGGCGGCCTCGTGGACGACGACGGACTGGCGGCCGCGCTCAAGCAGGGCCGCATCCGCGCCGCCGCGCTCGACGTGCACGAGAACGAGCCCTACAACGTGTTCCAGGTATGGCGCTGCAACGGCCGATCTAACTCATGATGCGTCCAATGATTCTACTTCTGATGTTAATCAGTGATCCCACTTCTGATGTTAATCAGTGATCCCACTTCTGATGTTTAATCCCACTGCTGATGTTTTTGTACAATAAATATATACTCTGCTATACGGGTATCATTTCTGTAATAAATACATCGTATAGCAAGTTGACATGTAACCGTTTGAAGCCGCAGGGGCCCCTGAAGGACGCGCCCAACATTCTGTGCACGCCGCACGCCGCCTTCTACTCGGACGCGTCGGCGCAGGAGCTGCGCGAGATGGCGGCCAGCGAGATCCGACGCGCCATCGTCGGACGCATCCCGGAGTGCCTGCGCAACTGCGTCAACAAGGACTACTTCCTGCCCGCCGCGCCGCCCGCGCTGCCGCAGCCGCCGCCCGCGCTGGCGCCGCCGCAGCCGCCCACTACCTACACCGAGGGTGAGTGACGTCACGCGACAAGGCTGCTGCCTGCCCGCCGCGCCGCCGCAGCCGCCCACCACCTACACCGAGGGTGAGTGACGTCACGCGACAAGGACTGCTGCCTGCCCGCCGCGCCGCCACCACCTACACGGAGGGTGAGTGACGTCACGCGACAAGGACTGCTGCCTGCCCACCGCGCCGCCGCAGCCGCCCACTACCTACACCGAGGGTGAGTGACGTCACGCGACAAGGACTGCTGCCTGCCCGCTGCGCCGCCACCACCTACACGGAGGGTAAGTGACGTCACACACGACTCGACAAGACGACGAGGACTACTTCCTGCCGACGACGTTACATAACAACTGCAAAACTCTAAACGTTCACGTGATGTGTTATTGGGTTTTTGATGAAATGTACCTAGTTAAAATGGAATTTGTACATGCTAACTTTGTTTCCGGCACTCTGACGCGCTGAGAATTCTATAGGATGTTTTTTCGTTGCCACCTTTAACGAAAGGTACGTACATTATACATCAAATAAAGTAAATTTATGCAAAAAATAATGCCAAGCAGCGATGTAATTTATTTTGAAAAGTTTTTATTACATGATTTTTTATTACAAGTTTATAGTGTCCAGTGTTTATGCTAGTTTTTCATTGACAGATATTAATTATTTCTCGTGAAAAAATTTTGCTACACGCGTCCATGTGCATTTATGCAGAAAAACGCAGTCTACTCAACTTTGGACCCTAATATTTTGGAAACTAGACACTTCCCAGGTATGCTTCCATGGAGAAAAATTATTATCGTGATGATGAGGAGATTCCGTAGTTTTCGGGAACGTTGACGACCAAAAATCTCATGTATAATTATCTCAGTTATTTATTTTAGCCTTCTAATAACCTCTCGCCCCCTCAGGCATGAACGGCGGCTACTACGGAGGAGGCGCGGCGCAGGCGGCGCACAGCACGACCGCGGCGCACGAGCCCGCACTGCCCGCGCCGCCCGCGCCGCCGCCCGCGCAGCCCTCTGTCGCCATGGTCAGCGTAAGTACACCCGACACCCCACACCCGATACACCACACGCGGCGACAGACACTGCTCTGCCCACTCGAAAGACCACTCAATGGAAGGTTTAGAAGGCCTCATTTAAGCCTCGTTTAAACAATTAAAAAATTTAAGCCCTATTTACATGATGTGAAAATGGTATCAAGTATAATGACACTTAAGATGATACCATTTTCTTGCCTGTTTAAAGCAGTAGATGGCTGGCATAGGTCTAATGAAATTAATAATTGAATTCATAACAATTATTTATCTTGAATGAACATACAATAAAATGGTATGTAAATGAGCTTTTTAATACAAACTTCCTGATGTAAAATTCCATCGATATTATATCAGTAACCTCATTCGATTCGATGATATAATATTAACAATGTAACCAATTATTGTGGCACTTGTTTTAAAATTATGCAGAAGTAAAGTTACTTGTATATGGTGTGCATATAAAACTACCCGCATCCAACCAAGCTGTTCTGTTCCACTGCTTGTGCTTAATATATCTGCGCCCGTAGCATGAACTTGGTGAGAGCGAGATGTCTCACATTTACGCGACAAATTCACAGAGCTATGGAATGATTAGACATGTAAGCGTATGTACTTCACGTGTAAAAGGGGATTCAAAGCACTTCTCTCAGGGCAAATTCATTCAATCTTAGCTTGAAAACACTTGTCTATTCTAATTCCCAACTCAGTTTTTATAGGCAAAAGTACATACACTTACTTTGTCTAGTTGTGATACTCGTAAGCTCTGTGAATTTGATGTTTAAAACTGAGCTATCTCCCTCTCTCCAAATTCATGGTACGGGCGTTGATTTTATTTGCTGTGTACAAATAGGACAAGGATATACTCCAAAAGAAGTTACATCTGCACACAAGCAGTTAAATATCTCACATTTGTTGATACCTATTTGTGTTCAGTTTACAAGCTTTTTATTTATTGTGCCATCTCATTCACAACATGTCTGTCACAAGGATCTGTCAAAAATGCAGCCACCAACAAATGTACTAAGATTTTACTGATTTTTGTTATTAGTTATGTATCCTCTTAACATGTGGAAATCTTTGCCAATCTCTGTTTCCTTTCCTAATCCCTTAGTCAATTATTGGATGACCTATAACAAAATTAATACAATGAAAAGTTGACATCTATCTACTGCAAGGAAAAATTCCAAACTAAACATTCAAGATATATAAATGACACTTGAATTAAGAGGCTTCCTTGCCCAGCACCTCAAGAAAAACTATCTGCCATTGTAAGACTGCATCTTCAAGGTTGATTGTGATTAAACTGTAAATATTATGCTTACATAGCGGACTGAGCGGGACATGTCTGACTCAAGTCGGCCGCCGATCAATAAGCCATTCCAACTGGTCGTCCCCACAAGGGACAGGGAGAAAGGCACAGAGGAGAAAGATTTTTCCGAAGACAAGTTTTGATATTAGGTAGGTGCCGTAGGTTCCTACCGTCGGTGCCGCTCCAGTTGCAACCATTATTTACCGGTTTTTTCACGTTTTGCTGTTAAAATACTTCTTTGGGGGGAAAATAGATGTGAATCAGTATCATTGAAATTGAATACATATCTGTTTTCTTTAGAGAAAACTTTTTGGAAGCAATAAATGGAATAACCGTTAATTACAATAATGTCTGGAATACAATTGGTCTCCTACTTAGGACTTGTCCGCAATAGGCGTCGCCAATTCGATGGATCTTTTGGAAAACGATATCAAAATTTTGTCCTAGTGCGGGCGAGGCTCAATCTAAATTTAGTTTGCGTAAATAGTGGATCTAACTGGCACGAGCTCGATCCAGCTATGTCGCTAAATGTCATTTCTAACTGCCATTTTCAATAACCTGTAAATATTATCTTATTAGAACTTTATGTCTTTATAAGGATTATATAAATTCGTAATTCTATTGATATAACTGTGAGGTGCCATTTACCTCATATCAATCACAATAAAAAAAAGAAGTGTATCGCACAACTGTGAATCGGTTATTGAAAATGGCCGTAAGAAAACATAAACATGCATGCTGATATTGGTCGTTTCTTTACAGCCAATCAACACCACTGACCCGGCCAACCACCAACTGAACAAGGAGACATCGGACGTGCACTAGGCGTCCCGCCACACGCACACTGCGGACGCATCGCATCGCCAACTATGTCATAAGTACCTATTGTAACCGACGAACCGACGTCTTATTCCGTTAACACATTCAGTGCCGGCGACTACGTATTTGCGTCTTCTGGGGCTTTCTAGAGGTGTCGGCGACGCTTATTTGCGTCCTCGCACTAGGCGTTGATCCGATGTCGGCACCCTTAGAAAGTCTGCCGGCAGCGAATGTGTAAACTAAATAAGTTAAACAGTGTCACTAGCGCCTATGTCAGAGGATATCATTGAAACGAAATGAAGACTTTTGCATCGAGACGCGCCGTCTGGCGACGTGTGACCGCATTTATGCGACATCTAAACCGTCCACGGTAGATACGAATTGGAGGGTAGGTGCATTTTTCATTAAGGGATACTTATTCAATTCATTTACTACAATACATAATAATCTGAAAGTTTTAATAAAGTCGTGTCATAAGTAACACTGGCAAAATAAGGAGAACTATAATTGAGACTGGTTTCAGATTTGTTGACTGCATTGAGCATTAGAGCTATAGGCCATTTTATTTGTTAGCTTTGTACCATTTGTACGCACACAAATAGAAGAGCTTTCAAGCTACGCATCGGCCACATTGTATATGCGACAGTTTGAATTTAGCCGGCCAATAATAATATAATAATGGTATTGCACAGTTTTGATATAAATGTTTGCTTATACAGTCAACTAGTTGCATATATGCGGTCACACTTGAAAGATATAGTTTATGTATGACAAACCTCAACACTGTGTGATTAGAACTTACTAAATATTTCAGTGCATATGTTAATTAGATTGACTGTAACATGAACAAAATATATCTAGCAATGCATGTGGATACCTATAGGTAGCATTGAGGTTTGGAATATTTAAACAGTGTATAAAATCTTATGCTATCAATATGTTTGGCATAGGCTTTTGGAGTATTGTGTGTGTGTCTGAGAATATAAAATACATTGTTGGATTAGAAATCAATTTTGGCTTGTATAACTGCCCAATTCATCATCATTTTTTATTTCGATAGGTAATTAATACAATTATGATATGACATGGTTTGGTTCTTACAATATTCATAGTGTAGACGTGATTTTATGTAAATAAACTCATGATATAAATAAAATTAAAGTGATGTGTGGACTGACATTTAAAGAAATAGTTATATGTATAAAATTACAATGTGATTTAATTTGGTATAAAACTAAGTACATTGGTATGTTTGTTCGTTGAATGCATTCAGTGTAACTGACGATAATCGCGAGGGTAGTTAGACACGCGCTGCGTCTCGGTGCAAGCGTCGAGTGCCAGCGGGTAGTGTACTCTGTGTTTGTATTGCTAAGTTGGGACAGCTATAATATAGTATACTGTTATGTAGAGTGCGTGTGCAAGGCGCGGGCCGATAGTGAATGCGAGGGTCGACTACACAACTCAAACCTATTCCCACACCCCCTTAGCTTTTTAAGAAAGTCTTTCAACCATTTTTGTGGTTACAAATGTGTATTTTGGTGGATTGTATGAATGTAGTACGGATCTCGACCCTCAATGCCAAGGGACGTCTGTGCGACCGCCCCGGGTAGTGACGACACGGATATCTATGGGGTTAGTGGTCGGCGAGCAGGCGGGTGTATGGTAACGTCGCATTTGTTGCATTTGTCGCAGCCGGCCGCGACCGAACGGCACATGCATCGGAACTGTTATTTTTAAGTATAAACAACAAAATGGACTGTAGACACCTATCATCACACTTATTACGAGAAAGCAGGTCATCGTGTCTCTTTTTTATAATTGAAAATGTACAAAATCATGCTTTCATTTACTTTTCAGTTCTATATAGAGTTAACGAGGTATTGTACATGATTGATGTGAAATTAGCCGAAACGCAATAGCTGGGGGCAGGTGCCCACGCATCCACCTGTTTCAAAATCGTGATTGGTATTTAAAATTTAGTATTTACTTACATTTTAGTTTAATGACAAAAACAATGTGTATATTTTATGAGAAAGTGAAAGTTCTTAAATAAAACTATTGTTTTCGGATTAATTACTCTGTTGTTTTATTTCTTTCATCATACTCTCGTTATATTTTATGATATAATTAAAGAAATTATAATACCTACTGATGAGCCATGACCAAAGTGAACAAGTAAATAATATTTATGGTTATTTCTCGTGACGTGGAACTAGTAATTAATTTGCAAGTTTGCAAAATCATAGTTAATCTAGTCACGCAGAAATATAATGTCGCATTATCTTGTTACAATGGCATGACAGTCTGTAATGTGGAACACGGGAGTTTCCTACAATTTTAAGAACAATACTATGCTCGGATCTGGTACAAGAGCCTTGACTGAACTTACCAGCACATTCTGAGGTCTACTCAACGTTCCTCATGCAGTTTGATTGTATGATATTGCTATAAAGACAGTCGTATCAGAAATCTGCAAACCATTATTCATTTTGACACAATTATTGGGGCAATAACTTTAAAAAAAGTATTTCTCGGAGATTATGTTAGTAACTAGGTCTAAAAAACAAATCACAGATTTTATACAACAATACTTTACAAGTGTATAAATTTTAAAAACTTAACCAAGGCCTACAAGGACAATAATATCTCAATCGACCGCTTACGACAGTCAAAAGACATCTTCGATTGCTATCTCGCCCATGGCACCAAGTGAGCGAGATAGCAAATAAAGCAACATTAAATCCGTAATATGCCATCACAAATTACTTAAAGTAATAAAGGATTAAAACTGTTAGTAGGCGAAGGTATCCTCATTCTCCTAGCCTCATCAGCGTCGAGCGCTCGCTTCATCTCGTAGTACTTCTGTTTGAAGGACGTCAGGTCGTTGTTGACGCGCTCCAACTCCAGCCTAAGGTCTGTGACTTGACGCTCTCGCATGCTGACCTCTGAAATGGGGAATAGCTGGTCCCCAATGCTGTTTGCAATGGTAATTCTAACGCGGCACAAATTAAATCCCAGTTACCAAGACACTGTCGAAATTCGCTATTCTACCAGGGGCCCATATACACTGATTTAAAAATCCGTCTGAAGAATACACTAGAATACGTAGAAACACTACTACTAACATACCTGCAATAAGACACTTCATTTTGGTTGTCCTTTGCGCCAGCGCACGTTGCGTCCGAGTCAACGTTTGCTGGAAAAACGAGCCTTCTTTTAGTCGGGTAAAAATGCAAATCTTTTCTCGATTTGGATACGTCACTAAAGTCAAACATGACAAATAAACATTATTAAGTAAACGTAAGTAGGCTGCCGCGTGGTGCCGGCAGAGTAGTTTGTACCACCCCTGCCTGCCTGTGGGTATCGTACGAGGCGATTAAGGGTTTCCGGGAGGTGGGCAGCAGCGCCTCCCGTGCTGACAACATAGTCCGAAAATCACACTGCGGTCACCAATCCGCCTGCCCAGTGGTGACTATGGGCAAACCCTCCTGTAACAGTAGCCCTGTGGCGTGCCCTGGGGGAGGCCTACGTCCAGCAGTGGACTGCAATAGGCTGAAGAAGAAGAAGAAGTACGCTGCTGTAGCACAAATTGTTTTCGGTAGCCAGAAATGCACAATCACAAAGCAGATCCTAGAGCCACGTTTGGCATAGCGGGGCCAGATGTAAAAGATCAGTGACCAGTCGCTCATCGCCCGAAGGAACGCCCCTGAGGTTTTAAGTAGGCTACTTTCCATTTTTTTTTAATGTAATTTATTTAATTCCTTAGCTTGTCTTTGATTATTTACCTTTATCTCTGGACTAGGCTGCAAAGCAAGCATGTCTTTGACGGCTCCATATAGGTTCTTCGTCTCTTTCAGTTCCCTGTCCTTCAGAACCAGCATTTCGCTCTGTTTCAGCACTTTTCTGTAGAGAAAGATTTTGGATAATTTATGTAGCTGTCACCAATTATGTAGCGGTCACCTGCCCAGCGTGGTAACTATGGGCAAAACCCCCCTATGGCAGTAGCCTTATGTATGGCGGGCCCTAGGGAAGGCCTACGTCTAGCAGTGGACTGCAATAGGCTGAAGAAGATGTACTCGTAGCTGCAGCAAACGATTGATGTTAATTAGGCTGATAACGTGTCTTGCAAAACAAAGCGGTAGCAATACGACAGCGAAAATTTCGGAAATATAACATTACGTTGGCCATCCTGTTTGGTATGTGTGTGAGGCGAATTTCATAAGGGATCAGCGAATATTGTACAATTTTTGCTATAGCATCGCTTTTGCTAAAAACGTAGTTTTCCATATTTGTTTTTCATAAAATGACCCTATACTGTGCTGGGGGCTCTATTTATAATATTAATCAAAGACATGATAATAATAGCGTCCAAATCAAGATGAATATGTGAAAGTAATTATTAGTTCGCACCGCGCTTCTACGTGACGATTCCGTTGCGGTTCCATTACAGCCCGATATTTTAACTTTAAATACTTATTAAGTATTAAAAAACGAAACAAAACGAAGTTCACACAATTAATAATGACCGACAGAACAAGTAGGTACCTACTACAACTTAGATGTAATTAGATAGAAGTAGGTAAGCTAATTGCTAATAATTTACATTTTTCTTATAATTAATTTTCTTTTAGCACGAGTCAAATTACGTTTGGCTGATAGGTAGGTATCGATAAAAATTAGATTATTATGATTTAGTCAACTCATCCCGCGGGATAAGTTTGAAGCGGGATGAGTTGACTAAAGAACCGTATTTAAGCGGTGAATAAATTTGCATCAAGATTCTAATTTCTGTGATGTTCCTATCTACAAGGTTTGGTCTTTCAGTATAAGATTTTATAAAATACAATCAAAGTTTACCCTTTTATAATATTAGTATAGACTAACAACCGAGACTTCGTTATTCTGATGTACCTATAGGTATGTATAGCTGGCAAGTTTCATCAAAATCAGTTCAGTAGTTTTGGCGGGAAATAATAACAAACACACCATAACGGTTGTAAGAATCCTCATTAAACGGATCTCAGGTTGTAAAGATTACTTTTATTATTTTCGCTTATATTCGCACATGCTATAAAAGCAACGTGCAGGCTGATTACGTTATCTTACAAAAGCAAAGCAGAATCAATGCGGTACTTAGTGAAAATTGTGCAATATTCGCGTTAAAATGTCCAATTCCTTTGTTATTGCTGTTGCGTATAAATTACATAAATTTCACAAGCAATCAACGAATTTTGGAAAATTTTCGCTAGGTATAGCATTGCTTCTGCTAGTTAGGTAATACAGGGGGAGAATCGGTGATAGCCTAGCCACTAGATCCTAGTGGTTAAGAGGTGCGCCTTTCAGTCGGAAGGCGTGGGTTCGATCCCAGTCGCTGGCCTGTACCACTGAATTTATTTCATGTACGGATTTTCTAAAAATTGTCACTTAACTATACCCGAGGAGGGTTGGCGTCAGGCAGGCAGCTGGGCGGAAAACAAGTGCCAAATCTTAGGCAATGTGAGTTTCGAAAGAAACTTGCACTGGACTGGACCCCATGACTAATGGGATATGGGCAGGAAGACTATTATGTAATACGGGGTTCCTTGGTTGATACCTTCCTTGATACTCACTTCTGCGTGACCCGCAGCTTCTGCGTGAGCACAACACTTTCAGGGTCGGTGCCCTGCAGCTTCCTCCAGCGGTGCACATTGAGAGGGGTCTCTAGAGCTTGCTCCAGCGCTCGCACGCGGAGGCGTTCGCGACCCAACTCGCGTTCCAGGTTGAACACCTGCGGATTTCATTATTGTCCGTTTCATAGTATAGTTCCGATGAAGGATGGCGCTAGTTACTATGTGTATGACCACATTTTCTGTATCACTGCATTCAAAAAATGTTAGTTCCGAAATCAGGCATAGGAATTATTCTATGAAACGGACTCTAGCGCAAGCTAAACGGCTGATTAGGAAATCATCTGTGAATCTTATTCAGGTAAGTAATATAAGTAAGCTACACATAAGTCGTTCAGTTGATGTGCACCTAACAATAGCTATCTGCAGTGTATGACGGTGCCCCTTGTATGAATCTGCCCCACTTCCCCCTACGTGGTTCACATAAAGTAATCTGACTGATATTTTACCTATAGTTACTGGTTTTCCTATTAGGTAGGTACTAAAAATACAGAATAGGTATGAGGTATACCTATAGGTACCTCCACCTACCTTTGCGTTTGTGGAATGTAGGTTACTGTCATAAACGATGCTTGTTACGTTTACTATTTATTGTACACTCATTATTAATCATTGTGATAGCAAGTAAATACGTAAGTAAGGTGGTAAATACGCGCCAATCTATGACTAAGTGCTCCTATCATACTGTAGGCAAAGGACATTTTACTAATGTCCTTGTTAAAACGCATCAGTTTTATGCGGTTTCTATCAAGAGATGTGTAAGGATAGTTCCTTATTCTAAAGGATAGCTATGTTGGAATGTGTTTTAAAAAAAACCAATAGAATAGCTTTATTTACCTCTGGTGGAAACGGCAAGTGTATAAATGTAAAGACTATTTAAATACTTACAAATCCTCGTACGACAAATGTCCCCTCAAATCTTTAGTGAAAATGCACCCTAATATTTAAATAGGTACGTATAAGGTGTGCTTACGTTGTCTCGGCAATTTCGAGATCTGGCGAAAATATAGAAATCGTAATCCTGTTTCTATACTTCTAGTTAGATTGTATTGTTTGTTTAACTTACCTCCAGCCGTAAGTCCGTCATGTTCTCAATGCCTTTCGAGAGGAGGTTCTTCTCCTTCCGTAGTCGGATGATCTCTAGACGTAGAAGCCTTATGTCTTCTACCCGCTGCTCGTACTGACGCTCCCCTGACAAATAAATATTCATGTTAGAATTTTATACCTAAGTGTCAAATACAAAAGGGCTACAGGGCGAAGCATTGTGTTCAGTGACTGAAAGAATTACTTACATTGAATGAGATTATAGGTACGGAGGAAATAAGGGTAAACAGAGACCTACAGAGATAGAATTTAACAAACCACTGATTGTTTGGTGGAAACTAACTCAAAACTTTTTAAGTTTATTAAACCGACAGACCTGCTTGCATTATTCTGTAGGGGTAAGCACATATAGAAACAATTTGAATAATTAAATCACCGTTATTTGAATCTGAGCATTCTTTATTACCTCTATGCAAAGTGACTTCTAAGATCCGTATCTTCTCATATAGGAGTGAGATCTCATCGTTTCTTCTCACGAGCTGTGCACCGACCACGTCTCTCTCGTTCATCAGGCCTTCTAGCTCTTTCATCAGTTTAGCTCTTGCTGCGTCTCCTTCCTGTTTAGTTATTTAAAAAACATAAGCCATTAATTTAAAAATATTATTTTCTTGTCCATAAATCTGAATTTAGGTCTGATTATCAAAATTATTTTCCTTTATTTCATCGAACCAAACCATACCATAGGATAGGATAAACTATTTAATTGTATGTATTGATACACGTAGTACTTAGGTAGTCATTTGAGCGAAACGAATGACACGCCCATGGCACCATGACCTTTTAGGTAGGTAGGTAGGTAGGTGTTTTATCGTTTCTTTACAGTCTGATGATTTCTAGATTTAGTTAAGTACCTATGACGGCCGATTGGTGTAGTTGGTAGTGGCCCTGCCTGCGGCGCCATAGGTCCTGGGTTCGAATCCCGGTAGGTGCAAACATTGATGTGATGAATATCGATGTTTGTTTCCGAGTCATGGATGTTTATATACTTATCTATGTATTTATGTACCGTTGCTTAGTACCCACGACACAAGACCTTAGGGATCTTAGTGTGGGACTAAGTCAATGTGTTGTGAAGTGTGTGAATATTTATGAATATTTATTAGGTACTGACGGCCGCTCGCGAATTTGTCCATATGAACTTTACATATCCCGTGGAGACTTTTAATTTAAGAAATGATCTAATACTTACCTAAGTAGTTAGTAATTCTCCCACACTAACCAAAAACATGCCAAAATGAGCTTCCAAAGAAATTACTGGAAGTAAGTACTGGGGGCCACAATAAGGAATGATTTTCCAAAATTCCCATGGTAACAGAAAAACAAAAAACAGGTAAGAATTTTAAAGTTTACGTGAACGAAACTGTGGGTTGCGAACTTGCCACTAATAAGTAAATATCATTCTCACATGAACGATCCTATTAAGCCGCGCCTCCTCCTGCCTCAGCGCAGCGATGTCCGCTCTAGCATCAGCAAGCTTCGTCAGCCCCGCCTGCACCTCCATACGAAGCTGCTCATTCTTCTTGTTACACTTCGTCAGAGATGCTTCACACGCTTTCAGGCCGACCTCTTTGCCGGTTATGTCCTCTTTTAGCTGCTCTATTTGGTAGGCTAGCATCTGTTGGGTTAGTACGAATTTAGTATCCGATCAGCTTAACAAAGAGAAATTAAACATAGTTATTGTAGGTACCTATGTACTGGTTTTTACCATCTGAGCCAGCTATGCTATACGTGACTGTAGGTTCTCCTTTATGATCTTGCAGTTTGTGAACACTGCCGTGTGTCTGTATATAACTATATGTATGTAAAAAACTACAGCTCGCGCCAATGCGCATTACAAATACCCTATCCCATGGGCGGGCCACTAGTAGGTTCTAAATAAAAATGTAGACGCTAAAAGTTAAATAGAAAAAGTTTAAATCAAAGTTCTAGCTCAAAGTCCCAAGGTCACTGAAATTCTAATTTGGTGAAGACTAGTATACATAATATAATACACATACCTTTAGCTTCTGTTTCAGGTCCTGTATTTCATCCAGAGCCTCAGTGTAGTTCTTGTGGAGCATATTCCTCTCGGCTCGGGTAGAGTCCAAGGCCACGGACAATTTGCGCGACTTGATGGTCTCTTCGCGAAGAGCTTTGTTCAAATCGACAATGTCTGCTGTTCTTAGCCGGACAACATCTGAGAGTTAAGATAAGGATATTGTTTAGTATACAATTATTTCTACTCCTAGATAAAATAACGTTTAAGACAATAGTGAGCATATCTTGAATTAGAATAGAACTTCTTTTATTTTTTCAACTACTTAGTAAATGTTATGTACTTAGGTATTGTCAGCTTTTAATCTCTCATCTATCATTAAGTAAGGATTCATTCATAGTCAGTTAAGGGATATTGTGGAGTTCTCTTTTAGCCAAGCACCTAGCAAAATTTTCTTCATTTTTACATCTGACACGTTCTGTGGTTTTCTGGCTCTTTAGTGATGCTTTTCTGGCTAGCCCCTTTTGGAACACAATCTGTATGTACACGATGACTTACCAGAAACTTCGTCAATTTTCTCGTTCAAAGCGATGGTCTCTTCTAGTAATCTGAAATACGGATTGATAGGTTTATGATGCAAGTGAGCTTCTGTTTTTAATTTCAAATATGTAATTACCTAGTAGGTATACCTATGAAATCTGTGATATTAATGAACTAAAGAGAAAGATCGCGTTTTTTGATTGAGTGACCGCAGTTTTGCTAACGCACCTGTCTTTATCCTTCTCTAGTTGTCGTATAATAAGCCGCTGTTTGGTAATCTGCGCGGCGTTGAGCTCGAGCTCGTGGTCCAGCTGCTTGCGGTGCTGCTCCTGCAGGTTCAGCATCTGAAGGTTCTCTAGTGCCTCGTCTGTATGACAGTGGACATGATGTAGTGTTTCATTTTTAATGTTATTTTTTATGGCCAACGGGATTAGGATGATGATTATGATGATCTTGATGCTTACTAAAAATAATGTTCACATCTATTGTGTATAGAGATTGCAAACCGGGCCCGGCCATTCATACCGGGCCCGGTAGGTACGAAAACTGCGGCACGGAAGCCCCAACTTGTAGAAAATTGGCATGGCAAGCGCTGCGAACCGCGATGTTCTCATGCGCCAATGGCCGCTCTCCGTAATCTGACTACTTTCCAAACTTTTTCTCGAAATCCTCTAAATCCAGGCATTACATCAGCGCGTGGAAGACATTACTTCCCTAAACTTAATTACTGAATACTAATGTTTGCTTGAAGTAATTTTTTTATTCCTATAAAAAAGTTACAATTAAGCCTTTGGTGTTTCACTTATGCCATTTTATTATATTAATTAGTAACACTAATGTTACTATTCCGTTCATAAGTGAAACTAACTGATTCTGTATTAAAACTCGTGATTTTGAGACTGATTGAAGATGATTCACGCTACACCGTGTCGCGACCGGTCCGGGACTCGGCCGGGACTGATTAATCTTGAATTGCTGGTTTGAAATTATTCCGTAACCTTGAACATCCTCCATTTAACTACTAAAATTAAAGCAAATTTTCATAAAATACTTTACTTTTACTTTACGTTTGGCGGCGAATGTTACCGGGCCCGGCCGGGTTGAAAAACATACCGTATTGCAATCTCTAATTGTGTAGAATAACAATTCTCCTTTGATTTTATTTATTAATGTGATAGCAATAAGCCTTTAAAGTTGGGTGGGTAAGTCCATTATTAATTAATGTGAAATAGCTCAATGGGTTTGTTTCAGTCTATCTGAGAAACAAGAGATACCAAATGTACCTAAATGTACAGAGTGATTTTAGGTCGTCAACGTTCCCGAAAACTACGGAATCTCATCATTACGATCATTTTTCTCCATGGAAGCCTGGGAAGTGTCTGGTTTCCAAAATATTAGGGTCCAAAGTTGAGTAAATAGACTACGTTTTACTGCATAAATGCACATTGACGCGTGTAGCAAGATTTTTTCACGATAAATTATTAATATCTGTCTATGAAAAAACTAGCATAAACACTGGACACTATACATTTTGCCCGATCAAGAAATAAAAAAAATTACATCGTTTTCCAGCATTTTTTTTGCATAAACTTACTTTATTTGATGTATAGAGTTAGTACCCTTCGTTAAGGGTGGCAACGAAAAAAACACCATGATTTCAATGTTGAAAAATAGAACTTCCCGAAAAGGATTGGAGATAAACACAATCCAAATCATTAGCTATATCATCATCAGCCTATTGCACTCCACTGCTGGACGTAGGCCTCCCCCAGGGCACGCCACAAGACTGCCATGGGTGGTATTTGCCCATAGTCACCACGCTGGGCAGGCGGGTTGGTGACCGCAGTTTGTATTTTGGACTATGTTGTCAAAATGGGAGGCACTGCTGCCCACCTCCCGGAAACCCTTAATCGCCTCGTACGATGCCCACGGGCAGACGGCAGGTGGTACGAATTCTACTCTGCCGGCGGCACCACGCAGCCATTAGCTGTATAGGTATAAAGATCTAATGTGTGCCTAGGGTGTTATGTCGAGGAGACACCTTTGTTTAAGCTAAACAATGTTTAAATTCTTTAGTAAGGGTTATAGTTTTAAAAGGAGATGATCTACAATGCAATGCTAATGTCTATAGTTATTGAAATTAGCTAAGTACAAAGTGTGATTTTGTGTCCTCACCTTTTTTGCACACTTCTGCCCAACCTCTTTCGGGGATAATGGGCGTGACTGTATGTATGTATGTTACTCACTCTGTATCTTCTGCATATTCTTGTTGAGGATATCCTTCTCCCGGTTAAGGTTCTCTACCTCCCTGCGGTCGGCTTCCGCTTGCTTCTTGCCCAGCATTATCTCTCGCTCCATCACTGTCACTTGCTGACGTAGGCGCTCTCTAAATTACATTATTATCATTATCTTTTGCTATATTTTGTGTAAAACATCCCTAAGGTTTTGTATGGTGGGTACATACACATACATTGAAATACATAGACACTCGTAAATATAAAACATCCAGTAGATAAAGTAAAATTGTTTTGAACAACAACCATAAGGAGAAGAAATGGATATATTACCGATCGCTTTCTATGCTGGACTTGTTTCCCTCAAGTATCTGGTATTTCTTCGTCTGCTGAATATTTGCTTTTGTCAGCTTTGTGACTTCGTTGCGAAGCCGAATGCTGTCGTCCACAGCATTCTGAGGAATTCCTTACTTACGTTAATAATATAACTAATGAGCTTTTATCTATATTATATTATTATACCTATCTAACGATACTAGTTCAGCTGCTAGTAGGGAATGGGAGATTAAGTTCCATTATGTATGTAAACTGTTGTTGCAGAATTCGTCTATCTATCTATCTATTTAACCATTCTAACTACATTAATTTTACGTGTATCAAAGTAGATAAAAGGCACAGAACCAATTATACAGTGTTTTGGGTAAATAAAACTAAGTAGGTAAGTACCTAATACCTTACCTTGATAGAATCTGATATAGGTTCAATTGGGTACTAATATAAATGGAAACCTTTCAAAGTACATACAAAAATAGGAACACAATTTACCGTTCATGATTTTTAAGAGGCATATGAGAATAAAAATAACAAGATTTTTTTCGACGGCAAGGTAGTAAGTATTTATTACCCACCTTAAGATCTTTGACAGTCTGGAGCAGGTTCTGCTTAGTCTTGTCAAACTCCTGATTCGTCAACTCGAGCTGGTCTCTCAGCTGAGACGCTCTGTTCGTCGCTATCTCCTGCTCCTGATTGGCGAGGTCCAGCTTATGGGTCATGTCCTTTAGCTGCTTGTCACGACGCTCTATCATCTTGTCCGATTTGTTCAGCTTGAGGGGAAAAGGGTAGGATAAAGATGTTTTGATAATAAATTTAAATCTGCAGTGTTAGTCCACCTGCCCAACATGGTGACTATGGGCAAAATCCCCCCTTGTGGCGTGTTCTGGGCGACGCCTACGTCCAGCAGTGGACTGCAATAGGCTGGACGAAATGTCTGCAGTGTTAATACTTTTCATCATCATGCATGCCTATTGCAGTTCACGGCTGGACGTAGACCTCCCCCAGAGCACACCACAAGGCTCGATCTCCCAATTTTGTTATCCAGTTACTATCTACCAGCCGCCCTATACAAGTGATGGGTCCATCTGGCTTGAGGGCGTCCAACGATACGCTTTCCGGAGGCGTGAGATTCGAGAAACCGCTTACTCCGCTGTCTATCGGTTCTAAGACAGATCTGCCTATAACTCTTATTTAGATACTTATGTAATAACCAGAGGTCGGAATTAGGTAGAGTCATTTATGTACTTGCACTGATTTCATACAGCGAAAGAATAAAGTGGATATGCCTCAAATTCCGGTATTAATTTTAAAGAGCAGAAATTTTATGTTAATTATCTTTGTTTTATTTGTCTATCTCTGAGGGTTTTATTATTATTTATTTGTAATATTGTTGGCCACACGGGATTGTCCATTAGAAATCCTGGGAAGGTCCACATTAATATCAACATTTCGATGCAAGTACATAAATGATTCTACCTAATTCCGACCTCTGGTATTAACATAATAGTAGTACGGTATTGGGAAAGCTACCCCCCAAAGCTTTTCGTATCGCTTCGCTCACTACAAGCGGGGTGCTTTCCCAATAACAGAGTGGAACAGGGCCCTAACCGAGGTTTTCGCTTCGCTCACTACAAGCGGGGTGCTTTCCCATTAACAGATATAAATTTTAATAAACCAAACCTATTTAAATGTACAATCTGAATGCGACAATTGTACAACATCAAAATCAGTACATGAAATAAATTTAGTGGAACAGGGCCCTAACCTAACCCTATGCTTCGAACTGGGTGATTCGTGTTTAACGTGTAAGCAAGCATATGCTTGCCTGTAGTCATAATTGTTATGCGGTTGATTTTATTTAATTTTATTAGGTTTATATCTTTCTCGCTCCACTTGTTTTTGGTTTTCACATTCGCATAAATAACAAAAAGCGATCATCGGTAGTACTCCGTCTGGTTCATCATAATCTTCTAATTTGTGATTCGTTGGGTGTCCGTTACATGGCGTAAAGTATGGAAGAATATCCTTGTCTTCGATCATGCTTTGGGGTAATAAACCATTTATAAACCATTTTCTGATGTCGTTAGTGAGATATTTTAGAATAATCGATTTATCTAATGACTGAATAACTTCTTTACATAGTGTCATGTTTGTACTTGCATTAATAATATTTATTCGTACTTTGCGTCCAACCACCTGTGTTTATATTACGATAGTGAGAAGATATATGAGAATGAAATACCCTACGTCCAGCAGCGGACTGCAATAGGCTGATGAAGATATATAATAATATAACAAAAAATAATATGCATCATTCCCCCATTAACAACCATATTGGTAAGAAGACAATCATTATGAAATTTGTAAAGCAACCTCAAACATTAAGCGTTAAAAACATTTGTGTTGAACCGCAAAATGTAAGTCATCGTCATAACAAACTATTGCCGAATACAATTCGTTGTATTATTTGTGGGCCTTCGAATTGTGGGAAGACTAATTTAATGATTGGTTTAATTTTACATGAAAATGGGTTGAAGTTCAATAATATTTATGTTTATTCCAAAACTCTTTATCAACCAAAGTATATTTTTCTTGAATCAGTTTTGAAAAGAGTGTCTGGTGTATCATTTCTTAAGTTTAGTGAAAATGATCAAGTACTAAGTACACATGATGCCAAACCTCATTCTGTAATAATATTTGATGATATTGCTTGTGAAAATCAAAGCAATGTTCGAGATTATTTTGCAATGGGTAGACATAAAAATATAGATTCCTTCTATTTAAATCAAACTTACAGTAAAATTCCTAAACAACTAATTAGGGATAATACTAATTTAATTATTATTTTTAAGCAAGACGAAATCAACATGAAACATATATACGATGAACATGCTTACACAGATATGACGTGGTTTGAGTTTCGGAAAATGTGCGCAAAAATTTGGGAGAAACCATATAATTACTTAGTAATCAACAAAGATTGTAGCAAGAACAAAGGATGCTATCGTAATAAATTCGATACTTTTGTAGTCTTTGATTGATATTTACATATTTATTATGTACATAAATATATATATATATATATATATATGAATGTTTTATTCTTACCATATTATTATCAATTGACACACGGTAGATAGCATAACAAATTTCAAAATGGAACAATCATTCAAACATAAAATTGTGAACGCTGCTGAAGCTGTAAAGAGAAAAGTTCGCAAAATGCGTGACCTCGAAATGGATCGTAACAAAACATTGGAATCGGTCTTCAAACCTGTAACAGATCCTCTTAACGAAATTGTTCAACACAAATACAACACAAAGGTTTATAAGAAATTAAGTGAACCCTTAATGTCATCAAAAATGGAGGATGAGAACAAGTCGGTTATGAATAAAACATTAAAAAGAAAATCAAGCATCACTTATGACGATTATGCAACAGAGGAAGAAGAAATTAATAACGATGAAACTGATGATGAAACTTCTGACGGAAATGAATCTTTTAAGTCTATGGATTCTTATGTTGGAAAAAATACATCATCGTGGTCTTTATCTTCTGAGGTACTAGATAACGTACCTTTTGGAGTAAGAATTACGAAGGGAAAATTAATGCTTGGTTCGAGTCCAATCGAATTTAATGATAACAGTATTGCTGTAGCAGGAAAGACGTATGAAACTACATCGGGCTTAAAACAACTTTTGCTCAAGAAAACCCCTGATCTAAGTATTATAACAAGTAACGATTTTAAAAAATATAAGACGATGTTAATAGATACTAATGCACATCGACGAGACTATGATCCAGAAAAACCTATAAAAAGTAATAAGGGTCAGAAGTACTTGCAAATTATTAAACCACTATTCCGTATGAGTAAAGAGTCACCTAGTACTATCACACAAAGGAAAGGAGAAGGTTTACCTATTCAGAAGCAATGGAAGAAAAATGTAGATTTTGTATATTGGGATGATCCGAACGAACTTGTTGATAGGTTAAAGTTGTTGATTGCATCCAAAGATGCTGGTAACACTGGACTAGATAACGAAATAATATCTATTGTAGAAGAATTACGTGAGAGTGGTATTGTCAATCAATAAATGTTGATGTAAAACTTAGTTTAGTTCACTTTACTTTCAACCTTTCAGCTTATTTAATCTCAACATGAATATCGATAAATTCGGACACCACGTTCATAAAAGAATGCGATTTATGGACATGATTGTAAATGAAAATAATAATAATAATAATATACTGAAATCGGAAAATGGAGAATTTAATTTAAAATCAACAAGATTGAGGGGTGTAAAAATGCCTACTGAATCAGATGACATTGTAAACAAAGAATATGTTGACAAAATTGTGTCAAAATTTTACACGAAGGAGGAAGTTGACTCTTTGCTTAACAATTCATCTGCAAATATTTTACATAACATTGAAACAATGATAAAAGCTTTAAAAGCATCAATACCACATCTTATCGAACAGTATCTTCAGAATATTTACAGTAACACGAACATGGATCGAGTTAGACCATCATAATGATAAAACAACAAGTTGTAAATGAAATTCATAAAGCTGCGCGAAAGAATTTCATTCGAAGGTCTGTTATGTTGAAAGGAATTGATGACTTATGGCAAGCTGATTTGATTGATTTCCAAGATTTAAAAAAGTTTAACTCAGGATTTAATTATATTTTAGTTGTGATCGATTGTTTCTCGAAATTTGCTTGGGCAGTACCGGTAAAATCAAAAACTAAAACCGAAATCTCAAATGCCTTCGCAAGCATATTACAAAAATATCATCGTCATCCTAATTATCTACAAACTGATAAGGGAACAGAGTTCTATAATGATGTTTTTAGAAGGTTGCTATTGTCTGTAAATATTAAACATTATTCAACTTATTCGACTAAAAAGGCGTCTATAGTTGAACGATTTATTAAAACATTAAAAAATAACTTATTTAAAAAATTTAGTCTAAATGGAAATTATAAATGGGTAGGTAAGCAGCTAAATGATGTAATGTATACATATAATAACACAAAACATAGCACCACCAACTTCAAACCATCAGATGTCGATATTTCCAACACGGTACTAGTAATGAAAAATATTATAAAATCTCAAAATAAAAACAAGAAGAATAATTTCAAAAATAAGTTTGATGTTGGTGATTATGTTCGTATTAGTAAATATAAAAAATGTTTTGAAAAGGGGTACACACCAAACTGGTCAACGGAAATATTTACAATCAAAAAAGTTAATAATACCTGCCCTATAACTTATTTAATAGAAGACCAACAAAAGCAACCTATATTAGGTGCTTTTTATGAACAAGAACTTCAAAAAACTAAATATTATAATATTTATTTAATAGAGAGAGTTATTAAAAAGAAAGGTAATAAATTATTTGTGAAGTGGCTTGGTCTAAACAATGATAGTAATAGCTGGATTGATAAAAATGCTATAGTAAATTAATAAATCCGGTATATATTTAGCATATAATTAAATGTTCTAACATTAGTTATTAGACAATGCGTGGTGGAGGACTTGTTAACACAATCATAAATAATCTACCATTTGAAGCACATTTACCTGGATACAACTATTGTGGACCAGGAACCAGATTACAAGAACGCTTATTGCGCGGAGATAAAGGAATTAACGCGTTAGATGAGGCTTGTAAGCAACACGATATTGCATATAATAATCCAGATTTACCCGTGAGACATAAAGCAGACTTAGTACTGCTTAATATGGCTAAACAACGCTTAAAATCGAAAGATGCAGGTAAAGGGGAAAAACTTGCATCATGGTTAGTGAGTAAAGTAATGAAAACGAAATTAAAGATGGGAGCGGGTGTTAAGTCATTTAAAGAATTAGTATCAAATATACGATCTCAAATTCGAAAAAAGAAACCTAAAAATACAAACACAGCTATAAAGTATGCATATTTAGCTGCTAAGAAACTTTTCCCTAATAAACATAAAATCCGAGTACCACGAATCATTCCTTTACCCAAAACAGGAGGAATTCTTCCTCTAATACCGATATTTGCGGGATTATCAGCTTTAGGAAGTTTGGCAGGAGGAGCAGCAACGTTAGCTCGTACCATCAACGATATTCGACAAAATCGTCAGGGACCTGAATCGCGACGAAAGGAAACAATATCAATAGGTAAAGGTTTATACATCAAACCGTACAAAAAAGGAAGCGGATTATTTGTAAATTGTTCAAAAAACTAATCACAAGGCTACCCAAGCGTGCTTTGAGTAATATAGATATTCTGAAGTATACAAAAAATATTCCATATTTTCGCGGAGTGTTCATGAAAGATCAGTTACCACCAAAAGTAAAACGCAACGAATGCGGAATTGTCAATTTAGATAATCAAGTTAATAATGGTACTCATTGGGTAGCTTACGTCAAAGTTAATAATTATTGTGAATATTTCGATAGTTTTGGTAATCTGAAACCACCAACAGAACTAGTTCAGTATCTCGAGAATAACAATATTTTATATAATTATAATAGATATCAAAACTTTAATGAAGTTATCTGTGGACATTTATGTATAAAATTTCTAGAAAGATTTTGGAATAAACAGCAAACGTCTATATAAGTTAATCTTCGTTATTTTATTTAACATTTTCACAATGACCTTTACTCTATCCATAACTGGAAACTCATCTGTCTTATCCACGTTTTATTCACCCACTCTTCAACTTGATGGTGAATATGAATGTGCTCTAGTGTACTTGTCTACGTTTAATTCTATTCCAAATATTGACAGTAGAAATAATAAATTTTATTATGACAAAAATAAATTAATTGAAATTCCAGAAGGAGTGTACGAACTTCAAGATATTAATGATTACATAAAAAGTAATATTAAAGATGCATCTTTTCATTTAAATTGTAACAATAATACATTGAAAACATCTATATTTTGCACTAAGGATGTTCATTTTGAGAAAAATAATTCACTTGGATCATTGTTGGGTTTTGACAAACAGTCTCTCAAAGCTAATATAATACATGTGTCACATCTTCCTGTAAACATTTTATCAACGACAGTGGTAAGGGTTGAATGTGATATAGTAAGCGGATCATTCATTAACGGAGAACCTAGTCATATTATTTATGAGTTCGCTCCAAACGTGCCACCTGGATATAGAATCATAGAAGTTCCTAAAAATATTATTTATTTTCCAATCAATCAAAACAACATTAATAGTGTTAATATCAGGTTGTTGGATATAAACAATAATTTAGTTAATTTAAGGGGTGAGGAAGTACAACTTTATTTACATCTCAAGAAAAAATGATAGTCTATAATAAATATGTAAGTTCAAAAAGTAAAAAGTTCAGTTCACATCAAGCTATCTCAAAAGGAACACCTAAACCTAAAATTCAACTTACTCAGGAAAACATAAACTTTCTCAAACAAATCGGATTGATAAAATGAACATGTTGGATATATTGTCGACCCCAACCTATGATAATACAGTGGACAGCATCGAATTTCATTCTTATAAACCATATATAACTAGTTTCAACAGGAACGATGAGATTCGCATACCTATTAATCAACAAGATTTATACATATTACCATCAGCGAGTACATTATATTTGGAAGGCAAAGTTATCGTAAACAAAAAAGATAGCAAAGACGTAGCTACGAGTGTTCATTTTACAAATAATCCTTTGCTTTACTTCTTTCAAGAAATTCGGTATGAGCTAAATGGTATAGAAATTGATAAAATAAAGAACGCAGGTATCACTACTACTATGAAATCATTACTTTCTATGAATGAAAACGAGTCAAGAATGTCTAAAGCTTGGGGGTGGGATATTGATGGTACGAAAAATGTAAATTCTGGTTATTTTTCTGCTTCTATACCCCTCTCTTATATTCTCGGATTCGCTGAAGATTACAAAAAAGTTATAATAAACTGCAAACATGAATTAATCTTGTTGAGAAGTAATACTAACCTGAACGCTGTGAAACTGAGCACAGGTGAAGTATTAGACGATATCGAAATCACCAAAATTATCTGGCGTGTTCCACATGTTAAGGTATCTGATAGGGAAAAACTTAATTTGTTAAAAGTTTTAGACAAAGACAGATCCATACAATTAGTGTTCAGAAATTGGGATCTATACGAATATCCTTTATTACCAAAAACCACAAAACATACGTGGTCTCTTAAAACTTCAACTCAAATCGAAAAACCTAGATATGTCATAATAGGTTTGCAAACTAACAGGAAAAATAATGCGAGTGCAGATATGTCTCGTATAATAAAGATTAATGTATGGTGTGTATAGGATTTGAACATAAGACATGATAGCGAGACATTCATCTTTATCATTAGTAGGGATTTATTAAGATTAATAAAATACCAAATTATATAACTTATTCAAATACTTTATTCACTAGACATATAGATTATGAGAAAATTATAAACAGAATTCCTTTTTTACAATTAAACTGTCTTAAAAACCTATACTATAACCACAAATTTTTTTAGAAATTTTGCTAACCAAACTCTCCGCACTGTCTATGATTTCGTCGTACCCTTCGTCTGCAACATATTGTGCGTTTAAAAGTATATTTTCACTATCAATTTCTTGATCTTCATAATCATTTATGTTCATAATTTTTATTATTAAAACTCTATTTGCCTTCGTTGATTTTCTGTTCATTACAAATGATGGTGGTGCTCCGGGAGTACTCCTTCTATGGACTTTATTCTGAATATTCAGCTGTTTCTTATGTTTGGGCAAAGTTTTTTTTATTTTAATTTTGTTAACCAATTCGTTATTATGAACTTCTTCTAATCTCCATTCAGGAGATTGCGCGTTTTGTGAAAATAATATCGGATCATCATACGACTCCATTTTCTGTAACGAAGAAATAATAATTTATACAAACTCATAGTATTATTATCATAAATAGGAAGGTGACAATTAAAATAATAAATATTTGGAATGACACTTAATAATCAATCATCGTCTGCTTAGATACATCGCAAAACTATATTTTTAAAATATAGGTAAACTTACCAAATTGATTAGATAAACAAATCATCGTAGAAGGTTCAAGTCATCCAACTAACTGTTACTAGTGTTTTATAATTGTTTCGCTATATGCTAAGCGTACGACTAATAGAAAATCCTAATCGTTTACATAGATATTTACATACATACATACATATGTGCATATATATGTGCATATAGTCACACCCATTATCCTTCAAAGAGATTGGTTAGAAGGGTGTAAATTACATACCCACTTTTCACCAGTTAACCTATTAAGACCCATGTGGTAAGGGTGAGCCTACCGCCACATAGAGACTTACTTATTCCAAACGTGAATGTAATCTAGTAATATTGCTTTGGTCATCAAATTATATCCACATGAACAACGCGTAACACTGACCTATATTTCATTTCTGATCAGGTTACAACGAGATTATGTAAGATGCGTATAGGTATACTATGAATAAGGTGATTCATAGGTACCTACGCGACATATCTACTCATAGTTTTATTACTAGCAGCCGCACACGACTTCGTCAACGTGAACTCAATAGTCTATGTGATCAGAGGTAATTTTAAGCTATAAAACTGCTAATTATCATCAAAATACGTTCATTGGATTTTTTGTTGAAAAAGTAACAAACATCTAATCATCTTTACATTCTATTAACCCTACATTTATAATATTAGTAGGTTATTGAGATTTTATCATTTTATCTTCTATCAATCTATTTTATTAGAAAAAACTGTCTTAATGCATACTTAGTAGGCACACATAATTACATCTCGCTTCTACTAAAAATCCTATTTTAGAGTTCATGGTTACCCTAGGAATTAAAGGAAGGAAATTAAAAACTTATGTTTCAAATACATACTCAAATTAAATTTATTTTATAATAATTATGTACATACTTGGATATATTTTACATTTCAATTGATTGTATCTGTGTGATGTAAGCGTATATTACTTATAATTAATTTAACTTTATTTTACATTTAACTTAAAAGTAGGAACCTATTTGATGCAGGAGTAGAAGTATATTATTTTTAATTAACTGCGTACAATGGTTAGTGTATCATATTATCCTATTTTTGATTCAAAATACTCTGTATTCAAACGTGTTAGAGCGCATCTGGGTAGTACTAACGAAATATTATACAAGTTTAAGGAGTATAGTACATCATCAATCAGTTCACATAGTACAGAATTTATCATTAAATATAAAAATATTATACCTACACACGAGTATTAAAAAATAACAAAGGTAGGTACAGCGCTTTTTTAAAAATAAAATATAAAAATTATCAAATTCAATTTTTTTTAAAGATTGCTGCATTTCCCCAAGCGCGAGTTGATATTTTATTACAACAAATGAATCTTTTATCATCATTATTAGATAAAGCAACTTTATCAACACTTTGAGTAAATAATTGATGTTTTATCGACTTAAATAAAATATTTTTTCGTTTAATTACATCGCTATTAAAAAGTACATTTTCGTAATCCGACACAGTTAAATTACGCACAACTGGTGATTTCACACCTTTAGCTTTCTTAATAACTTTGTTGCAAGTTTTTAAACAATATAATTTAGATCGCAAACCAACAAAATCAGTTATGATGGTCCCTCCCATCTCATCCTTAAAAAGACCAGGTATTTTTTTGTTAACTAGAGGAAGGTTCCACATATTGATGGGAGCGTAATTGCTAGTATCAAAGTAAGTCTGAAAGGTTTGCTTTAAGTCAGAAAAAAAATCTTTAGTGGACAATAGGTAAACAAAGGAATCCGTATCCGTGTAACACAATTTTACTCTATCTTTGTAGAATGGTTTGATAACATTGTAGTGAAAATTATACATGTGAGATTTTGATAGTTCTAGAACCGTAAAACCAATGTAAATTGGTTTATCTAAAGTAATGTGGTCAAGATTCATTTGAATCGCAACTAAGTTTTCTGTGAACACTGAAACACTGTGAAAATATGGGTTGGCTATCAATTTCTCTGCTTCTAACGATTTTTTGGTTGTATTATGGTTATCCGACCATGTATTTACTAATTTTACATTTACTCGTTTTTCAGTATTTTCTAACGTTTTACCGAATACACTATTATTTAATAGCTTAAAAAAGTCCTGTTCAAATACGGTTTCGGCTTTTTGACGTAGTTCTGTATTGAGATCTATATATTTTTTCAAATAAGCGTCTTGTTTAAACGTAATAGCTTTATGGATTTTACGTAAAACTAACCCGTGTTCCAAACATTTTTTCAAATGAACATAATGAATAACATAATTATATTTATTATACAAATTGGGAATGAGTTTGCTTGTCTTACCACCAGGTGGTACGCATTTTTCCGGGCAAAATGGTAGATCATTGTGTTCTTTATGTAAATGATCGTGGTAAAAGAGATCTACTTCAAGGATAAAGCCCCACAAAGCGTTATCCGGAATAATTTGAATATCTAATTCTTCTATTTCAAATTGGGTTAAGAATCTGAAACCTGAGTATGGCAAATATTGACACATACTATAGCCATATAGATTATTGCAATCAATATAAACAATAAAGGAATCTGGTTGTGAATCATTATAACTTTGCATGTATTTGTTGTTAGCCCGAGCATGACGATGAGAACACATACATAAACCTCCCCTTATGCCTTTTTGAAGCATGCGGATTATTTGCAGGTTTGATATAAGTTCTAGTCGAACACCGGTTTTTAACAACATCGCATCAAAAGATAAACTGGGTGCGGTAATGTAAAACGCCGGGTCAAGTTTGTAATGATGTTTACAAGTACGACGGAAACTTTGAAATATATCTGTTAATAACAAAACATCAGTTTTGAGGTACAAATCAGTATATTGTCCTAGATCATAAATATCAAACTCATCCCAAACTCTTTCAGCATGTTCATAGTCATCTTTAGTGATATGTTCATCAGTTAAAGAATTAAAAAATGATTCCTGAGCTGGTAACATTGTTTCTTTGTAGCACGCCCAGCTAGTAATATAATTATAAGGATACACTCCTTTTCGAGTCAACAAATTAAATTTATCTTCAGTAGGGTAATGCTGTCGTAAACACACAAAATCATCCTTTTTCATTGTCTTAGACAATTTATCTAAACTCGTACCCAAAAAGTTAAATGAATCTAAAAACCGTAATTGTATGATCTCATCATCAGAAATATTTATAAATTTAGAAAATGAGGTATATTTTTCTTTCGATTTAGCTATTACAGTTACCCGGCCAGGTATTTCTCCGAGCTCTTTAATGAATAAATGAGCATCGTAACCACTTAGGTTATGAAAAAATATAGGAATAAATTTTGGTGTCTTATATTGCAGATTACAATGCAAATGTGCCGCACCGCGGTACACACCTGTCAAATGACAATGATCTCTAACTTTTTTCCCCCACAAAAATTGTTCGCATATGTGACATCGAGAAGCCTTTTCAAAATTGTATGCATCATTTTCTGTGAAAATCATAGGTTTATTCTGATTTAATAGTACCGCAATATCTTTAACGTCTTTATAAAGCATTTCAATAAATTTGTTTACACAGTCAATGCCTCTATAAAGTTTAAATTGATTAAACTGTTTGTCTACAGAAGAAACAATGTTATACGCAAACGCAGCAGGTATATGACGTTGCAATTTTACTGTGTTAGCATTATTATCAGGTTCATTGGTTTCTACCGGTTGTAAAATCGTTTCGAAATCCGCATAAATAACGTAAGGTATGTCTTGCTTACGACTATAGTTTTTAAATTGAATAAACGAGCCGTCTTCAGGTAAATGTGTAACTATACCCCCACAAGAATGTGTTTTTAGATGGTCTAAAGAAGGAAAAAATATTAAACAGTGTTCACAGAAAAACAATTTACCATGATGTTTTGTAATTTGAGTTCTAACGAGACGAGCAAAATCTTTAATCAAACAGTAATGTGACGAAGTATTATTTTCGAGAAGCAGTAGATTAATGTGTTTTGAACACTCGCTAATCATCGTCTCTGACTTGTACAATGGGCCAGTAACTATAGTATTTTTTAACCCATAAACATTAATATTCAGTGTGGGATTATTTTTTTCAAAGATAGCAATATCAGAAAAACTAATAGGAAATGTGAGATCCTTACAATTTAGTACATCTTGAAAATATGGATAAGATGATACTCGTTCAGGATGTTTAGCAGATGGAAATAAAGCAGCAGTTACTGACCACAAAAAACAAAAATTATCTTTATTTTTTATGTTAACACAAGCTTTTCTACTCTTTATAGACTTAGGAAGCTCAATAAAAGAAGATCCTCTCAAGGGTTGGTACTTATTTATATTTACTTCAAAATGATGGTTACTTAAGAACATCCATCCACTGTCACGTTCTTGAAATTCGTTAATTTTTGATACCAAACAACTAATTGCCTCGTTAAAAATCAAATCAAAGTTATAGTTGAAACAGAAAACTTGATTTTTTGTTGAGAAAGATTTAGTTTCCTCTTTATCACTTTTAGGTAACACAAAGCTCAAAAAAAATTCAAAATTGACTTTAATGGTAGTATGTTGATTTAATGAGCGCTCAATAAGTAATTTTACTTGAGATCGAATGTTGTTTAAAAATAGTTCAGGCAATATTTGAGATTCCTCACTACTAGCTAAGATTCTATAACTTGCAACACGATTTTTAAACGCTGACTTAATAATCTCAACGTTATCAAAAAGAGGAATAGTGGATTTTCTTTTGTGGTCATTACTACGTAGATGCCCTATCCATTGCTTTTTAGCTACATCAATACTGCAAAATGAACAAAAAGGCATTTTAACTAATAATAACTACCCTGAACGTATCAACTATGAAATTAAGCTATAGTTAATAATAATCCACTACTAACACTATTCACTTTTCCGTTAACTATAGATATTACAATACACAAATAAAGAAACCTTAGATAGTTCTTATCATAAACCACTTTGAACGATGTCGCGTTGGCAAATACAGCATGAGTTATTAGCTGAAATTGATACAGTCAAAGCCTAACAATAATGGTGTTCACACATTATAAGGTTGCTTTGTAACAGTACGAGTATATTGGGTGATGATGTGTAGAAAAATATGTATGCTTACATAATAATATATTCGATAATCAGCCTAGTCGATCACCGCCGCAGATCAGCTCTATTTTGATGCTCCTGTGAAACTGGATACGGATCTTTTCTGTAATAAAATATAAAATGGTTAGGTTCATCATACTATTTTATGTATGTTCATACTGTTGGAACACCACAGAAATAATTCTACATCCAACAGTGGTTACGAGAAAAAGTAGTCTAAAACTCTTTTAGACTAGTTGTTTAGTTAATAATAACTACTTTAAAAGTTAACATTTCAGTTTAGGTTCCTACTCAATTGTATTAGCAATGTTACTATAAATCCGTATAACTATAGATCTCAGCAACGTAAATTGCTAGGTTTCTTCATTAGCTTATGATATCTATGTTATATAATACTAGCGGACACCTCAACTCAGCCCGCGTGGACTACAGAAAAAAGTGTCAACCCATAAGTATAAAGTGGTTTACGTACTTCTAAGTAAAAATCTGGTTTTAAAACCAAGGCGCGCAAATACGTACCATCCCTATAAGGAACTATAGGGTGTTCTCTCAAGCGATGAAGCTAACAACTTGTCACCGACCTTATATATCTAACCCTGCTACGCTAAACGTGACTGTAGGGATCTTTTCGATCATGGTGGCCATCTCAACTAAGATTAGCCGACTGCGCAAGATATAATTATAGTGCGCAAGTGTATGCACAAACACAGAACAAGAACAGTAAAATTGTTTTAACTGATACATACCGAAAATGATTTAACGAAGAGCAGAGTGACAAAGCACAGAGACGGTCAGCAAAATCCCAGCTTCAGCTTCTATTCCAGAGTCATGGTGTGGTGGTGACAGCTCAAGTCCAGAGACGGTGAACAAAATCCCAACTTCGGCTTCTACGGCGGTGATGACTTGCTTCAGGCTCAGAGCGCTTCTACTTGTACCTTTAATCAAGGACTGGAACGAGTGAAGCATGTTTCGAAATGTTCGTGTTTTATACCATTCCTAAAATCGAATAATTAATTATTCAAACGAATTATGTTTCATTAAAATCGTATGTACTTACTACCCTTTGCTTTAAAACTACATAATTACAAATTTGTTAATGCGGATATTTTTTTACCTTCAAAGTAATAATCACATTTAGCTTGCATTTTTTGAATGAGTATTATATTGAATCACTTTTATATTACCAATTTATCATTGCATTTGGTAATTCAATATGGGTACACTGAATGTATCTAGCTTGCACTTTTTTAGCGGTAATATTAATTAGGTAAATATTTTAGGCAAACTAGAATAAAATTTGAACAAATTTAAATAAGCATCTGATTACCTCGATTTCATTGAATAATTATATTTAGCTTGCACTTTTTGCACGACCTCATTACTGTTTTTGTTTCACAAATTAGCATTTGCGTTTGGCTATTCAATTTATGTGTAGAAAATACCTCTAGCTTGCACTTTTTAGCAGTATATTTGATTTTGTCAATATTATTTTCGCCAAACTAAGGTAAAATTCATGACAAATTTATTAATGCAGGTGTTTTCCTAATAATTACAAGTTTATTGCATTTTTTAACCAACATCTTTATCTTTGTAAAATTCGACATTAAAAGGCCGGTTTAAAATGGTAAACCGTCACAAACAACCCGGACTCATCCAAAGGACTTCATTCAATAGACTCAAGTATAGCTGCACTCCAAGCTGTGAACATCTAGCTGCACTTCTAACCAGGACCCACTCATAGCCAAGACAAGACTTCGAAGCCTAGCAGCACTCCTTGTAACGCGGTTACAGGTCAAGATCTTGCTCATCGCCAAGAAGCCGCGATCATCTAGCCGCACTCATAGTTGTGACCCGCTCATAGCCAAAACAAGACTTGGAAGCCTTGTTCATCTAATCGCAAGAAAATTCACCCTGAAAATGTAAGTCATAGTTAACATCACATTTCAGTTGGTTTCTGTGGATCATTTTATTAAATGAAAAACAAATCTTTTTCGTTACAGTCATGAAAATCTTAGAACGTTATGTTTGAATAAATAAGATGGTTAGATATTTATAAAGTGAAAATAATATTTTGTGTTTTTTTTTTTTCTCAGGTCTGACTCCGAAGGCTCTTCAGAATCAATCTCTAAAGGATCAAAAAAACCAAATACAAAATCAAAGAAAAGGTCTCAAGAGCAAAATACCAAAAAGCGAGCCTCGAATCAACCCGAAAATATTAGTATGTATGTACCTACTAATTTTAATTTTTCGTTTAGATGATATTCTTTTATTTCATAAATAACTATACTTACCTATATATAGTGGTACCTAGTGTAATAGTTCACCCATTACAATGAATTTGTAGATATTGTTTTTGTGTACCTTAAATATGTTTTTTATTGTTACAGCAAAAGAGTCAAGAACCACGATCTCTTTGGGTTGAGCAATAACAAAAACAAGCAAACCGAAGAAACAAACCTAGCATGTTTCTTCGTAAACAGAGTGGCAAACGGCACCGAAAAGCGCACAGCTTGCCTTAAAGGAGACTTTATCGTCGATCTAAAGATCTACACCAAGGAAGACTTTATAAGCGTGGACGCGGCTGAAGCATGGCGCAAGGCCAGTGTGCGGCTCAAACTACAGCTAACAGAAGAGAGCACTCAATGGGAAAGGCTTACGGAGTTCGTTACTTCTGTAGACAACTTGTTTACAGACGAACCCCGTTTTTATAGTGATAGCAAAAAATAAGTAAAACTAATTTGTACCTAATTAGATATTATTCGTATTTTCGAGTCGTATGATGATCCGATATTATTTTCACAAAACACGCAATCTCCTGAATGGAGATTAGAAGAAGTTCATAATAATGATTTAGTTAACAAAATTAAAATAAAAAAAAAACTTTGTCCAAACATAAGAAACAGTTGAATATTCAGAATAAAGTACATAGAAGGAGTACTCCCGGAGCACCACCATCATTTGTAATGAACAGAAAATCAACGAAGGCAAATAGAGTTTTAATAATAAAAATTATGAACATAAATGATTATGAAGATCAAGAAATTGATAGTGAAAATATACTTTTAAACGCACAATATGTTGCAGACGAATGGTACGACGAAATCATAGACAGTGCGGAGAGTTTGGTTAGCAAAATTTCGAAAAAAAAAATTGTGGTTATAGTGTAGGTTTTTAAGACAGTTTAAATTGTAAAAAAGGAATTCTGTTTATAATTTTCTCATAATCTATATGTCTATTGAATGAAGTCCTTTGGATGAGTTATATAATTTGGTGTTTTATTAATCTTAATAAATCCCTACTAATACAAAATAGAGCACTGTTAGTTTGCAAACCTATTATGATATATCTAGGTTTTTCGATTTGAGTTGAAGTTTTAAGAGACCACGTATGTTTTGTGGTAATAAAGGATATTCGTATAGATCCCAATTTCTGAACACTAATTGTTTGGATCTGTCTTTGTCTAAAACTTTTAACAAATTAAGTTTTTCTCTATCAGATACCTTAACATGAGGAACAAAGATACAAGAGTGACTAGATCCCATGATGAGTAATCCTGTATCGAAAACAATGGAGATTCTCGTAAAGCTAACTCGACGATTCACGGCAATCGTTCCACCGAATAAATTGGACAATACTTTGGTTCTCGCCGGCTGGCGATTCCTTGGTAGTGTAAGTATGTAACATGCCTAACCAAATTCTTTTCAGTTGTGATAGCTCATTGAGCTAAACCTTGGTTAGGACCCTGTTCCACTAAATTTATTTCATGTACTGATTTTGATGTTGTACAATTGTCGCATTCAGATTGTACATTTAAATAGGTTCGGTTTATTAAAATTTATATCTGTTAATGGGAAAGCACTCCGCTTGTAGTGAGCGAAGCGAAAACCTTGGTTAGGGCCCTGTTCCACTAAATTTATTTCATGTACTGATTTTGATGTTGTACAATTGTCGCATTCACATTTAAATAGGTTCGGTTTATTAAAATTTATATCTGTTAATGGGAAAGCACTCCGCTTGTAGTGAGCGAAGCGAAAACCTTGGTTAGGGCCCTGTTCCACTCTGTTATTGGGAAAGCACCCCGCTTGTAGTGAGCGAAGCGATACGAAAAGCTTTGGGGGGTAGCTTTCCCAATACCGTACTACTCATAATAAAACACATCGCCGGCAGCCATAGCGCTGCCTCCACTTTACACTTTACAATTTTATAATTTATCATGTCGTATCAATCGCGCACTTAGTACATAAATTAGCAGACTGCAATCATTTCATACAATTCATTGAAACACCATAGAGTGTCTTACAACTGGCACGCTTACCAAATTAATTAAGTAATCCTCACCAAGTTAGGTTGTTGAACACTTATTTATTCTGGCAGTCAAATTGAATTTATATAACGACACAGCTGTATTCCCGAAATGATACCCGGACCGAAGGATCATAAAGGGACTCCTACAGGCACGTTTATCATAGCAAAACAGATGTTAAGTAAACGATCGGAGGGGTAAGCACGAACCTCTCGATAGTCCATAACGCTATGGTGAAACTGTCAAATCACATAGATTTTGGTAGCGAGTCGCTAGAGTTACGCCGCGTAAAAAGGTTCGTGCTTACCCCACAGTAATAAGTTGCTAGCTCATGACCCGAGATAATGCCCCAATCCCTTAATCTACAACATGCACAGAAGGCGATAGAGCTGATGTAGTCTTGTCAAGCCCCCGCATCAGCACAGAATTATATTGAATTTATATGTGCAAACAATATGGTCAATTCTGACCGTCATGCTTAAAACATAAACTTAAAATTAGACAGGTTTGTCCCTCTACAATCTTAACATATGAATGGCTGAGACAAAAAGGGACAGGTAGGACTAAGTTTAAGTTTAGTGTGACGGTCAGAATCGACCATAATATCTACAGGATGACATTTTGAAAAGGTACCTTGTCAGTCAAAGTCGCGATGTTAACGCCCCGATGTTCCACTTGCGCCTTCAGGGACTCGCACTCTCCTCTGATGTGGTCCACGAGGCGATTTTGACGCACCGAGTTGTTGTCAGCTTCCTTGAGAACAGGACAATTAAGATGAGTATATTAAATGAGGTAATATCACTATCTCTCTCACTCTCACTAGGAATAAGCACACCTTTAACGTTTTTCTGTGTACGATAAAGAATAATAAAAAATCTTACATTGTAAGTAGCTATATTTAGCTAAGCATTTCAAAAATTACAGTCACGTCACTCAATCAGAAAAGGTTAAAAAAGCAAAAATTTATGACACGCCAAGGTTAGAAAGACACCACATTCTTGCGGCTTCGTGCTCTTAGAAAATTAATAATTAACATACACAACATAATAAATAACATATACACATGGCTGCGTTGCCGATTTGAGATAGCTAGAACTGCAGGATCAAAGAGGAGATCCCACAGCCCCGTTTTGCATAGCGGATGCAGATTTAAACGATCTATCTATGATGACAGTGGCTAGCTTATGGCCTGAGAGAACACCAAAGTTCCTTAGCCGATGCTTACGACATGCACGGCAAAAGATGCAGGCGATAATGTATTCTAGTGAAGCCACGCATCAGCACAGGTTTTTATAGAAAAGGGCACGGTCTATTGCGAGTGTTTTGACCAAATTTAATTAGATTTTAACCTACCTCCAACTGCTCCTCAAGCTTGGCGATGGTTTCCTCAGCTTGCGTATTACGAACATCGAGCTCCTCCTGGTAAGCCATGGAGTTGGCGAGACGTTGCTTTAGCCCGTCCACTTCTCCTTGAAGCCTCGCTTTCTCCTTCTCGAATTTCTCCTTTTCCTTCACCGCTGATGTCGCACCGCTGTTGATGTTTGAAAATTATTTGCATTTGAGAAATTATTCCCGCTTCTTCTTAGAAGACGTACTCGTATGTACCAATGTTTGTTTAATTGTGCTCGTAGATGCAATATGAACCGCGTGTTCCTTCAAAGTATTTCGAACTACCCGTATTTTATTTAGAGCTCCAGCTTAACTATGAAATATTTTTAAGATGGCGGTATATTTATAAAACGATATGTTTACAGGTAAGTAAGTATCCAAAGGAGGAGGCTTTTAAATATGTACATTGTAGATACGTTTAGGGCCGGCGCTCACTGCCGGCACGGTTCGGGATGTCATGGCAAAGGATTTTATTACTGATCAAGTTATTTAGATTCTTATTTCAATGAGTTTAGAATTCCTGTTACTTTATTTTGATACCACGATGCCGCGGCATGACGCGACGCGCCGCGGGATGCTGCGGCATGACGTGTCATGCCGTTTCATTCCATGGGTTGCCTTTTGTTTTTGAATTGTCTTTTCGTCAAATTAGCTGTTCTGATTTGTCTCTCTTCATTCATCTTCAGCTAGATGTGCTATTAATTCTAAATCCAAATCAACCATAACGACACACTAACTTCGAATCTGCGCGGAGCAAAACTGATTGATATCAGAGTGACTGGGCTTTCAGCAGGATGCCACGGCATTTGTCCGGATGCCGCAGCACGACCTTCCGTGCCATGCCATTCCATGCCAGCAGTGAGCGCCGGCCCTTAGTGTTTTAGGTAAACCACTGAGACACCATTATAAGAGCCAAAAAAAGTATTTATATTTATTAACTGCGCGGGGCTTGTGGTTTGAATAGGTAGGTACAGATAGATACATCGGGAATAGCGTGATTGTATGAATGTACAATAAACAGACATATATAAATGAAAGATCCTTACACATCGTCATCGCCAGCTCTCTTCCTAGCATCCAGCTCTTTCTCCAACTTGGTAACGATCTTCTTCATGGTCTCCAAGCTTTCGACACTGGCCAGTTCTCGGGCGTGCATGGCATCTGCCAGGGCACGAGCCTCGACTGTGCAGGTTGAAAGTCATGTTTAATAATATGCTACTCACTTAATTTACTTGCTGAATAACAGTTTTGTATCTTTCACTACTAAGAGAATGAAGTTTTTTTATTGGAATGAACGACACGGCACACGTGGCCATCTTGTTGTGATCTACCCGCAAAATAATTTATCGAAACAGCGGATCGAAAAGTAGAATGACGCTGCTTTTTTCATTTACATACATACATACATATAATCACGCCTTTATCCCTTATGGGATAGGCAGAGCACCAAGGGCACATTTTTCATTTCTTTCGCTCAATTTAGATTCTTAAAGAATATAAAAAAAAAATGAAAAACAGCATATAACAAAAAGTGAACTATCTGCTCCACTAAGTAATAACTAATTAATAAATGTACTAGCAGAAACTCCCAAAAAAGAGTAAAACTAATAAATAAGTGCATAGGTTCATTTGACAGAGCGTAATTTTTTTCTTAGAAGAACTTCCTGTTCCAGTTTTTGAACAAACATTTTTTGGGTTTTGTCCTACACAAAGGAACTTGCGCCATCGTTCGAAGGTACTACTTGGTGAAACACATTATTACCTATTCACTATGGGTGCGCCCACCACCGGGCCCTACACCCTCCACTGACCCTCGGATCTGATAACTCATAATTGCGACAACAGGCACTTGCACTAACTACAATCGCCATGAGAAACCAGACCCGAGCACCTAGCATGCAAGACGATACATTGCACCATTCCGAAATCAAAAACTAGATAAATAATCTACATATGTTTCGCCAACAACCGTGGCATCCTCAGGATTATAGAAATTAATAAATTAGTAAACCACTAATTATTATAAACCTCTAAAACCCAACACATTACTTACACAGAATTAACCTATGTCAGTATTACCTATGTCTGCTCTAAGCTTCTCTATAGTCTTATTAGCTTCAGAGATCTCAGCCACGTAATCGTTGACGGTGTCATCAAATCTTCCAAGTTTTATCTGAAAACGCACAACATATTACATACAGCTTTGATGCAGCTACGTTCAAATAATGCAATATACTTATAAGTTATAACGCTGGGCAGAAGTAGGTATACTGCCAACACTTAAGCCTTGCACCACGGCACAGATTGCATGATAGTTAGTACTACCAAGGGGAGAGGTTCATTATTATCATTTGGCCGTAGGAAAGGAAGTCCGCTACTGAACATAGGCCTCTCCTGATGCTCTCCACTGGGACCGGTTGAAAGCGGCCTGCATCCAGTAGATAGGTACCTAGGTACTTACCCGAGACTGACAAAGTGTCCGTGCATCTAGCTAGCGGGTGGCTTTCCCACAGGTTATATTTCTATTTTTCCCACGCTATACTTTTCATTGTTAACCCCAACATAGGTACATATACAGGATGATTTTTGGTCGTCAACGTTCCCGAAAACTACGGAATCTCCTTATCATCACGATCATTTTTCTCCATGGAAGCATACCTGGGAAGTGTCTGGTTTCCAAAATATTAGGGTCCAAAGTTGAGTAAATAGATGCGTTTTTCTGCATAAATGCACATAGACGCGCGTAACAGGATTTTTTCACGAAAAATAATTAATATCTGTCTATAAAAAAACTAACATAAACAATAGACACTATAAATTTCGCACGATCAAGGAATTTAAATTTTTTTTTCAAAAAAAAAATTTTTTTTCCCAGCATTTTTTTTGGCATAAACTTACTTTATTTCATGTATAGAGTACGTACCCTTCGTTAAAGGTGGCCACAAAAAAACATACTGTATACATATACAGGATGATTTTTGGTCGTCAACGTTCCCGAAAACTACGGAATCTCCTCATCATCACGATCATTTTTCTCCATGGAAGCATACCTGGGAAGTGTCTGGTTTCCAAAATATTAAGGTCCAAAGTTGAGTAAATAGACTGCGTTTTTCTGCATAAATGCACATAGACGCGCGTAGCAGGATTTTTTCACGAAAAATAATTAATATCTGTCTATAAAAAAAACTAACATAAACACTAGACACTACAAATTTCGCACGATCAAGGAATTTAAAATTTATTTAAAAAAAAAAAATTTTTTTTTGGCATAAACTTACTTTATTTCATGTATAGAATACGTACCCTTCGTTAAAGGTGGCCACAAAAAAACATCCTGTATATACATAAAATATCATAAGTACTTATGATTAATCATTATTGAAATAAAATTTATCAGAGCTTCTCTATGCTTCGTTTCAAGTCAAGTACGACAAGGCAGTTGTTTGCTTCGCTCAGCTTAGGTAAATAGTTTCGTAATTAATATTGTCTATCCACTAATGAGTTATGTGTAGCTACTTCATCTTAGGTTTTCCCTTACAATTTAGAGGTCTTTCTACGAATTGTGACATTTGCAGAAATTGGGGAAAAACCGAGGTTATATCATGGTAACATAAACTACATAAACAGTTATTTATGTTATTCTAAGAAAGTTTACTTAATAGGAAGTAAAGATGAATTCCCTGACATATAATTTACTTGTTTACTGAAGAAACATAATCAGGTACATATAAGTAATAATGGAATATAAATTTTAACATATGCGTGAGAAAACATGACGAACGGTTTTTTGACAGTGTGTGTTAACTGTGTGTGTGTGTGTGTTTGAAAGTGTGTGGTATAGGTTAGGTTAGGTTTGATATTTTCACCTGTTAGCGACTATTTTAAGCGACAAGTGGTAAAGAGTGAGCCTACCGTCTCTTTTCATGCACAAACTTCATTCGGCTTACCTACTTAAAATGCTGTTCCTTGCCCTTGCCTCTGAGACAGAAATTATACCGTAATACTAATATTGTATTCTCAGTGAGTTTGGACAATTGGCTATTAAGATAATTTCCTTTAGGTGTCATGTTAATGTCTGACAAGATGACTCAAACAATCGATTAACCAGAAGGCAACTCCGGGTCAGTAATGGCTGCATAATCTAATATCACCTTGACATCCCAACGATACTATCTTTTAATATTATTCATCGATCGATATAATGCTGGTACTGAAGCGGGACTACATTAGAATACAGCAGCTGCATCTCCTTCCGTGCATGTCTTAAGATTCGCTAAGGAATCAGGCGAAGAGATAGTAACTTGTCGCTGATCTTGTAGAACTGCACAAGTAGCATGACCTGCGAAACACGATATGATAAACCGATTTATCGACATTTAACATGTCACAATACGATAAATATAGCCGCCATGTTGAATTTTGTATAGAGACGATACGATATCGTAAGATACGATATCCACGATGCGTGGTCATGCTAGTGGTCTGGTAATCAAATTCATATAATTTAAATCATATCCATTAGTTTGAAAATAGACTGAAGTTAGTTGAAAATTAGAATCCCGAATAGTACCTACCTAACGCCTGATAATTATAATTACTTACGTCTGCAAATTTTACATAAAGAATCAGAAATGACTAGATATTTCCAAGAAGGGAGTTATTAAAGATACCTAAAGGTACCGATACTTACTTTGAAGGCATTGATCTCACCGGCTGCTGTGGCGTTGTCCCCTTTGAGCTTGTAGTAGCTGTCGTAGAGCTTCGTGTACACATCTGCGTACAGCTTCAGGCCTTCCGCCTCGCGCATGGCATCGAGGACCTGGAGACACAGCATCAGTTAGTTTGCCATTTGTTATCAGTTATTCCTGTGATGATTCGGGACTTCACTAGAATACGTTACTCTGCATTTCCTTCTGTGCATGTCGTAAGAGTCGACTATGGAACTCATGGGCATTGTCCCAGGCTAGGAACTAGTCACTGATAATTTACCTGGCATAGCGAAATGCTAAAAGTGGCTGTAAGATCTCGTTGATCTATTCCGGTCCGATCCCTTAAACTAATCCCCTTTTTTACTTTAAATCCACAACAAATTCTGGTCTGATACCAAAATAATTTTTAGATTCCGGTCTAATCTCGTGGAGTTCTTTTGTTGAGTTTTTAATGTGTAAGGTCAGAAAAAAAAAAAAAAATACCCGACCCGAAAAAAGTACGCAATCATTATGAC
The DNA here is from genome assembly GCA_014607495.2 of Carposina sasakii. Classification (NCBI taxonomy): domain Eukaryota; kingdom Metazoa; phylum Arthropoda; class Insecta; order Lepidoptera; family Carposinidae; genus Carposina; species Carposina sasakii. The sequence goes on from CP053171.1 coordinate 2,578,915, forward strand.
AAAAGGTTCAAAATGCTAAACCCTATAAAAAGCAAAAAATAACTTTTAACACTACGTAAGTACCAACTCTACTTGGGACTTTGTGCCACCTTTATGTCGGAGGCATAACCGCTAATTTTGAACTGCAAATGGTTATCTTGGCCTGTTGTGACCGTACGTATGAAATTTTTGATTAAATTTTGTCCCGTCGGGGGACCGCTCTAATTTATTAGCCTAACGTTAGAAGCACACATTAAGAAGTCCTCAATCCTATTGTTATACAAATATAATTGTAATAGCTTACTTCACTTTAATTCTGAATACCTACTTAAAACATTATATCAGTAATTATAAATTTAGTTTTGTTTAGATAGGTGATTTTTTTATACGAATGTTGTGATTAGGTAGGAATCATTTGATTTAGGTTAGTTTTTTTGAAGGTAAAAAGCGGTCCCCCGACGCGACAAAATTTAATCAAAAATTTCATACGTACGGTCAACAGCAGGCCAAGATAACCATTTGCAATTCAAAATTAGCGGTTATGCCTCCGACATAAAGGTGGCACAAAGTCCCAAGTAGATAGTCTGACATGCTTTAGTTGGTACTTACGTAGTGTTAAAAGTAATTTTTTGCTTTTTATAGGGTTTAGCATTTTAAACCTTTTGTCATAATGACTACGTACTTTTTTTGGGTCGGGGGCTTTTTTAAATTTTAAATTTAATTTTTTATTTCATGCTTTTTGAAGGATCTCCTTAATTTATCATTATTTTATTTAGTTTCTTTTATTTTTCGCCGCGTAAAAAGTTTAGATGGGGTCGCTATATGCGATCTTGACCAAAGGAAGCTGTTAACAATCCTCATGACAAACTGGGATGGCTCTGGGATAATTGCAGAGATTAAGAAACAATAAAGATTAAACTTTGGTCATTCTAGATTTTCAGCAAAAATATAAATCGGTTTATCCATTTCATTCCGGGATTCCAGGGTTTCATCCGCCACATCCCATTTCCAGCATCAGGTCCTTGTCAATTAGAAACATGAAGAGAACCAGTCAAGACAAATTCAACGAGCCCAAACTTCATGGGTTTACTAAAAGGTAGTCCAGGGTTACGTCTCCTATCTTCGAACCCTAACAGCAGACCAGCTCAGTGGTTCCAGAAGACATTAGTGTTTCAAATGTCAGATCCCACATATGCTTGCAAGCAAACTGAGCGTGTAACATTTCTATCACACCTAACAAACGACCTGATGACCTTGAAGACCTGAACCGATTTCCACCAAACATAGCTAAGAACACTCTCGACTGATATACCTTTCAAACAAAAAAAAAAACGCATTAAAATCGGATTATCCGTTTGGGAGCTACGATGCCACAGTAATAATTAAAAAATTAAAGAATAAAAAAAAAAGAATTTGTAAAATAGTCTCGATCTCTTAGTAAAAATCAACAATCATTCACTTGCTAACAGTACTAAAAAAGCATTGAGAAGACACACGGGATCAAAACGGAATACAAAATAAATGAAATCCCGCGACGGGATCGGATAGGAATAAAATTATAAAATTAAATAAAACGGATCCTTTGCGGGATCACTTGCTGGGATCGGACCGGAATAGATCGATCTCGTTTATGCCTCAGTTCTAGCTATCCCATTTTGGGTACACAACTGTGTGTAAATATATGTATGTATGTAACAAGTAAGTAGGTAATACAAAATACCCATCAATAGATCTTTCAATGGGTTATTTCATAGCTTAAGAATTGTGATGTCTATGATAGTCGCAAAAGTAACCTTGGAAATATGAATCTCCCCCTATAAGGAAGGATCATAGCAAACAAGGAAACTTCTCATAATAATCTAACCTGCTTTTATTTAAATTTGAGAGAAGACATGAGTTGTGATGTAATAATTTAAGCACATAAAGTATTTTCCCGGGAAAAATCGTAGTTATACCATAGAATACTTAATGCTCACATATACTGAATCCGTTATTTTATTTAGGTATCATATGATACAGGAAAAATACCTATATGTATCATATAACAATATATAAATACGTCACTGTTAATATTTCAATAACAGTTATTTATTTTCATTCATAGAAAAACATTTAAAAGCCGATCTCGTTCGCGTTAACGTAAAGTAGCAAAACAATCACATTATGGCGTGATAACTTGAAATGCAACGGTGTTCGTATTAAAAACTCACACAAAGCGCTCTGAACGTTTCTCATTTTAATAATTCGCACCTTTAGTGAAGTTCACACACATCTAACTGAACATTTTTTTATTTTATATCTTATATATCTTGACTAAGATAAAAACACTTCTCCATAATATAATCCGTTAGGATATGGTTGATCGTTTCATCATTAAAACATTGTGCTTTGTTTGCCGAGATTTGGCTTATGTATAGCTATCTGAATGAAAAATAACGTTTGCAATAATGTAATTTTAAAAAGAGATGGTAAAATTCGTCATTCGAGTAATTGACCCGGTGGCTCAGTGGTAAGAGCACTGGCACGCGGAATGCAGAGGTCGTGGGTTCGATTCCCACCCGGGTGAGGAATTTTTTCAATTTCTTTATTAATAATTTAATAATTTTTAAAATCCTAAAAATCATATACCTAAGTAATAAATACTTTATTAAGAGATCTTTATTTTGACCAATACCATAAAAAGGTCTTTTATTGAGCATTTAGTCTTATATCTATATGATAATCATCATCATTTACCAGCCCTAATTATATTATACCTAATTGGTGCAATATGCTCTTTTTCTTCAGAAGATTTGGCATAATTCTGTGGCTGGTTGCTTCCTTAGCGCTAATCCTCATATTCAGAGGCAAGAAAGAGTAGGAGAGTAAGGCAATATACATGATAAACAATTATATGATCTATTCACTTGGCTGATGGCTGCAGACCTTTCGGACACCATCACCACTCTACCCAGAAGTACGCAAAACGGTGTGAAAAGCCAAAACTTCTGGTTTTAGAATTGGAGATGTAGGAAGTTAATGATAGTGGGCTTAAGATAACAATATGATTACAGTAACACCCTCGATAACCCATAACACTAATGTAAACTTTTGAAAATAAGTTGTACCTTTTCAAATTCCTTTTCGGCCTCCGTGGTCTCCGAGCCGATGGCCATGGCGGCTCCAAAATCCGCGTCCTCATCATCCATGTTCAGGTAAAACTGATAAAAACACTAAAAACCCAGCAAATTAATTAATTACTAAAGCAAAATAAATAAAAATATGTAAACGCCAGACGTGTTGTCAGGTTGCCATGGGTACCGCGTCGGCATAGAAAAAGTAGATTGTAGAGTTGATACATCACTATGGAAACGGAGATAAAAAAGGTTTTATTCTTAGAGGTCTTACATCATTCTTACATCTGAAACCGCTAAGTTGAACGTGGCTGTAGGATTTCCTTCGTGACCGTGCAGTTTTTGTTCTGTGTTTTGCGAACACAGCCTTGTGTGTATTATTTGTTATGTATGTATTTACGAAAGTCCAATATCTGATATTGAATTAAAAGACTTGTTTGTCCTTATCAAATGTCATGGTAATTATTAGATTTCGTCATTAGTAATAATCAACTGATATTGCATATGAGGAAATTGCATGGCATACAATGATATACTCGTAGGTAGCTAATATCTAGAGATATATGTCCAATAATCTACATACTCGACATTCTACGCAACTATGTAACTGTAAAGTACTTAGCACTGAATTTGTTTTATAAAATTATTAATAAAGAAAATGAAAAAATTCTTCACCCGAGTGGGACTCGAACCCACGACCTGTCACAAACCGTGCTTTCGCTCTAACCAACTGAGCTATCGGGTCAATTAACTCGGATGACGAATCTTACCATCACTTTTAACATTACATTTTTGGCAACGTTATTTGTTTTAGTCAAAAACACGGCGAAGTACTATTTGGAAGTTAAGACAAATCTGCCTGCTTCGACAATGTTACATCGTTATCGACGGTCGCTGTCGCAGCACTAGTACCAATGGCGTTTGGAATTCGGTGACGAACGTCTATCGATTCGATCGAGAAATTAATAATGTTACTTTGCCTATGCCTCCAGGTACCATCTAGAGCATTAGAAGGAGAGGATTATCAGCAAAGCTGCTACTTACAAAGTTTATATTTCGACTTATTTATCGATTCATCGATTTCTTAGTACGAATATTGCAAGCCGAGAATAGCAAATCCCAGCAGGACCTAACAAGCTACAATGAATAAGATAATAGAAATAACAGGATTTGAATTATGAAGATACGTTTTATTTTATACATATATACATAATACATAGATACATAATTGCAGTCGTAGTAAGTACATGAGCTTAGGAAAATAAGTTCAAATATGTAGGTACCCATGGTCCATACCAAATCACTTCGCATATCAAATTGATTGAATCATTAGAGTTGATAGATAGTAATTGTACAACTGCCCGTGGACTATAATTGCAGTGGCCAATGAGGAAGCGGGCAGTTTGGCCAATCACGGCCAGGAACATGGTCTGACACTCCAGGGACGATGGGTCCGACCTTCGTTGGACAATGAATATGTTTACCAAAGGTTTGTCGGGCTATGAAATACTAAGGTATGAAATGGCGTTCAAATAGAAATTAGGTCATATTTCTATTGGCGTTCATTTCTTTGACACTTATATAAAAATTGAATTTACTGTGGTCCCAGGAATCCGTTCGAATTCCAGCGAAGGGTTATGGCTTAGGTGTGTTTGAATTCTCTAGTTTTGGATTTTGTGTTTAAATTACCCTTTCAGGTGCAGATGACACCAGTAAATAATGCCACAGATATGATAAGATAATGCTTAATAAGTCACAGAAGTAATGGGAAAAATATTCCCAGTAGTTTTGCCAACAGAACAGGTGGGAATAAAGGAAATAATGTTCTGTAATGTGAAATAATAAAGGAATTAATGGCTATGATTTATATCTATTGAGGGATCCAAGCACCTAGCATGCAACCATAAATACATAGCTGCTAATCCGAAAACCAATTAAAATTTTAATCGACATATGTTTCGCCAACACCCGTGGCATCATCAGGATTAGTTTTCCATGTTAGTTCTATCTACCGAACCAACTAACTCTTCTTTTTTTTTTGGATCTGGCTTCTCGTTGCGACTGTAGTGTCTTGTGTTCGTGATCATGAGTAGGCAGATCCGAGGGTCAGCGGAGGGTATAGGGCCCGGTGGCGGGCGATCCCTCAATAGAGATTTGAACTTCCGACTAGTGACGCCTGATACAATTCAATATGATTTATATTACACTGCCAAGTAGAGCTGGACAGGTCATGTCTGCTGAATGCACCCGAATAGTTGGCAGGAAAAGGCTAGGGATCGCCAGGTGAGGTCTGAAGCTGAAGGTGAGGGGACGCTAGCCAGCAATGGGACGCTAGGTATTTAAAAATGGAACAATAGTACAATGCTTCTGTGCTACATACCTATGTTTGCTGATAGATCCTTCTGTAATTTTGTCTGGTCCTAGACGAGGTGCTAAAAAAACTTAAATACCTAATCTTTATTAACAAAAAGTAACCGCATACTAGTAAATCAGGAAATATGAATCTCAAGGTTCATATGTAAACCTAAGCTGTAAATGCATAAAAAGCCAGACTAATGATGCACTAATTATCTCGAAGCCGACACGGTGCAGACACAGCGCGATGCAAGATGTGATCAAGTATCTCCTATATCATCAGACGTTTGATCACACTCCAAACCTCCTCAACATTTGAAGGTTTAACTCTATGACAAGGACGTGAAGTACTAGGAGACCCTCAAGAGAAAAATATGGTTGTATGTGCATCACTGGTAAGCAGCTATGGGAGTACGTATTGCATGCTAGGAGCTTGGATCTGGTACCTTGTCGCGACTGTAGTGGTGAATGGTCATCATCATCATCATCATCAGCCTATTACAGTCCACTGCTGGACGTAGGCCTCCCCCGGGGCACGCCACAAGACTGCCATGGGGGGTATTTGCCCATAGTCACCACGCTGGGCAGGCGGTTTGGTGACCGCAGTTTGTATTTTGGACTATGTTGTCAATACGGGAGGCGCTGCTGCCCACCTCCCGGAAACCCTTAATAGCCTTGTACGATACCCACGGGCAGACATGGGGTGGTACGAATTCTACTCTGGCGGTACCACGCGGCATTCTGCCGGCACCACGAATGGTCATACATACATATAATCACGCCTTTATCCCTTACGGAGTAGGCAGAGCACCAAGGGCCGATAGGACCACATGTTGCCGCTTCTGACCAATTTTGAGTGTATAGTTGAGATGTACAAGTTCGGTTAATAGTGACAGGTGGTCAGCCCATCGCCTACAAAACACCAAGACCTTCTTGTCCTGAATGAATGAATGGTGAATGATCATGATGATGATGATGATGAAGAAAGAATACGAATAAAACTCAATGTACCTACTTATAGGTTGCTTCCACCACGTCCCAGAAATAACTACAATTAAATCCAATTATTACATCTAATGCTCGGGAATTCTGTGAGGATATCCCTATACGTTACGGGTAATATTCAGATGATTGTACCACGTTATGACTAAGAGAAACTGTCAAATGTGTTCCATTTTACCGTACCAAGCTCAAGGTTGCCAAAAATACACCTAGATGCCTAGTAGTTAATAGGAAAATTGGAGCAGGATAAAATAGACCAGTTAGGGTAATCCCAATAGGACTTCCTTAAATTTTACATCAATAAACTGTCAAAATGAAAACTGGAGAATACCTTAGGTACTCATGATTGATAGCGTCTATTGGCCATTTTCAATAGGTAGATACTAGAAGATCCAAAAGAATTTTATAAGAAAATAATTGAAGATCTAATCTGAGATTACAAAATGTCTCTCTAGATCGGTTATTAAATAAAAACACAATCACACTCAACTTGAAAAAGTGCGTATACTTGACGCACGCATATCGAATACAATGAGCCGCTAGCTGTCTTTGGTGCCTTCCTGTACACTTTAGCAAAGACACTTCGAGTGGAAAAGTGTACAAGATAGGCAGTAAATAGTCGATCGTCGGTTCTTCGGTTTGTATTCTTGGTCGTAGAGACATCTTGGACAATCAAGCAAGATAACCTTAGATAAGTACCTAATAAAAATACACTAAGCAAGCATATTGTGGCTAGATGATAAGTATTTCAATATTTGGCCCTGCCGGGAGTCTATTGTATTTTAGGCGGCAGAAGAAAGGTATCATCTGTTTCTTCCCGTTCGGTTCCCATTCACATACTGTTCTTCTAGTCATCCCTATCATCCATCATCTCGTTACCTTGTATCTAGACGGAGGTACATCTAAATCCTTTTTCAGTCATTAGGTATCAACTACTCCAATTCCGGCAATCTTATGTATAGGTATAAACATAAATTTGTGTACTTATATAACCCGCCACAGCAACTTCTGTAAGCCAGGATCAACAGAGGCGACCAGATAAATGCAATTGACAATTGAATTTATGTTAATTTACATTCTTTCGCAGCTACAAACATCCTGAGTGCTTGCTCAGGCAATCTACCATCGTCGCATTGATGTTCGTAATCTTGACCATTTGTAACATATCACTATCACACAATAGCGGTAAGAGTTGATCACGTTATCTAATAACCATGCGAAATAAAGGCTTTCTATTGGAGGAAATGTGTCGACTTTGCCTGAACCTCCAACTTCAATAGTGCTATCACTATACCGAACCAGTCGTCGAACAAGTATCAACTAAAAATAAGTCACTTACTTATCTATTTATTCGCCTAGATTAAAGAGTAATTTACCTTGGCGAAAATGTTTCTAATTATAAATATAACGAACGGTTAGCGTCAGTCTATTTTAATTAAAATTAGAGTTAACATTTAAACTGTAAACTCAGTCATCTATGAACAACCTTAGTTAGCTTTTTATATTTATTACGGTGCATTGTTCTTTTAGCTGCAAGATAAGTACAAGGATTTAGAACGATGTTTTATAGTACCCTCTACCTAGTTGAATTTATTTTTTCCGTTCAGTTCGGTTAGTAATTATAGTTTAAAACGAAGTTCCTTGCGCTTAACGCATCCCTCATCCCAGCATTTTACCCGTACAAAGGGCTCTTATCTATTTAAAAAACCCGTGTCAAAATCCGTTGCGTGGTTTTAAAGATCTAACAATTGCCTATTAAGTACATAGGGACAGACGGACAGACAGACAGACAGTGGGAAGCGACTTCGTTTTATAAAATGTAATCTACTGATGACGACGTCATTCTTGCTGTCCCCACTTATATGTCCTAGGCCAATATACAGGATGTAGCAAAAAAGGTATGTTAAGCAATATGCTATGGTAAAAGCCCATTATAGTGAATCTATCCACAAAATACTTCATGTCTGGCATCTATTTATTTATCAACTAGTGGACGCCCCGACTTCGTCCGCATGGACTGCAGAAAATATAAAATGTTGAAATTATCCAGGATAAAAATATTTTCCCGGGATAAAAAGTAGCCTATGTGCTAATCCAAGGTGTCAGCTAACTCCATACCAAATTTGATTTAAAATCGCTCCAGCCGTTTTTACGTGAAAGAGTAACAAAACAAACATCCATCCATCCATCCATACTCATAAACTTTCGCGTTTATAATATTAGTAAGATAAGATAGGCACTTACGTACAAGTTTTTAAATACATACTTACTAGGTAGGTATTGTTAAAAAGTTATGGATTGTCCTTACACTCCTCTCTATTATACATTATGTTATTTTTATTAAACAACCGCAAATATCTAAAGCATTATTTGAGTCAACATCTCAATTTAAAGCACTTGTCCAGCACGTTTTAGTCTAGGACAAACGTACAAGCAACCTCTATATAAATTGGTAAAGGCTGCAGCCGCGTGCAGTATTGTTACCGTCTCAACGGCGCGGTGTTCCTGTGCCTATTTGCGAATTAAAAAAAGTAAGGACACTGAGAGTGAATTGGAACGCCGCCGGCGAGCATTGCGCGGGAAAATTTTGTGGACGTTTTCTGTGAAGTGAAAAATTGTGCGAAATTTTTTTGTGGACTTTTTGCTACGTGTGTTTTGATTTTTTTTTGGTGATTTTTGATGTAAGTAAATATAAATAGGTAAGTATGTAGCTCAATAGATTAAATTATAATATGTTTTTCTAATTCGAATAAAAATGAATAAGTAAGTAGGTACCAAATTTTTAGCTTATTTAGCTTCGTACTTTGTGGATATAAAATATATAATATATAATAGAGAATACGTAAAAAAATACACGCAACCACAAATTTACCGCACCGGCGAAAGCGAGGTAGAAAACTAGGTTTTTTATTTGATTCAATCAATTTTAGTTAACTAAAAAAATTTTTTAATCCGGCTCGAAGGACCAATTGTAAGGACCAATGTTAAAGTTTGAATAATTAACGGATATATATGCCAAGTACCCATTTATGCTGAATATAAAAAAAATCGTTTTTTATTTGATCTCGAAATATGGGATATTAGCTTATTTTGCTAAAAATATTTTTATTATTACTTATATTTATTTATTTCAGATTTTTAAAAGAATCAATTAGGTTCAGGGTGCCATTAAACCGGATTTCACTTGGCGCCCTTAAACTATTAGCCTGGGATTTATACGTTTCACCGAATAGCTTCTAAGTATAAACACTTATCTAGCAACCGTCACTTTTATTAGACATTACAACAATATTACACTGACTGCATAGATAGTACCTATTACGGCTTAGTAGCAGCGCCATCATTCACAGGAGCCATTCGAAAACGCAGGTAGAGAGCAACTGTAGATAGGACCTACTGTGGGTACAGTATATTTGATATTGTCTCAGTACAGGAATTACTTCTGAGTTAGTCGTGCGCAACTTTATATGATAGTACATTAGAATCAATCATAGGTCCTTATAGTTTAGACTTTGGCAGGTATTCATATCCATATTATTAAGTGCCGGTCAAGCAATGACAAAGCGTGAATTATTTCCTTGCGCATAGTTGATCTAATCGACTCAGATTACATTTCCTGGAATTTGTCACATCGTATATACAGGCTGATCTTTTGCTGAGCTATGCATGGTAAGCAAACATCATATTTTATTAGTTTGGAAGCCAATTCCTAGATATTTTTTTTTGCACATTTTAGGTAAATGTTCTATTACATAGTTTCATATTTGGAATTTCGAAGAACCGAGATCTCGAAATTTCTAGTATTGAAAATATTAGACTTTTGTTTTCGTTGTCGGGTTTTATTGCAACAGGTACTCCTTTAGTGTGATTATATATATGATTATCTAAAGATGAAATATAATTTAATTATTAAGTATTTATTAGTTTACTTGATTTTATTTTTCAATGTGTGATAAGACATCTTATTTGATTTGAGTTTTTTATTAGTTATCATTTAAATGTGATACTCTGATTAAGTTGAAAATTTGTAACTTATAATAGCCTAACTAGAAAAGGCAAAATAAAATTTCATTAGTACATGTAAAAATCCTAAATACATAACCATATATTACATATTACAGGTAAATAAACTATCAATTAACAACTATAAACGACTAATTTATTATTATTATTTATTTATATATTTATACACTCCGATATACAAACATTTATCACGTTTATAAAAGTTATGCAAGTAATAACACCTAACAGCCACTTAGGTTTTTTTCCTCCTCATGGCGTATAGAATTGTCATACATTAAAAATGACTCAGTTTTGGATTTCTATAGTTTTAGGAAAGTACTGAACCCCTTGTGTATTTATGTGAGTCATGGGCAGGAATACCTAGAGGTAAAATAACCTACAATTTTATTTTTAACGGTAAAAGATGACGGTGGGTTCTATTCCTAATTGCGACGATTGTTATTAGTTACAGTTGCTCTTTCGTAGGGGCTTACCGTACCGCTACCTAGACATGGGCTGATGATAGATATGGGCTGACCACCTGTTCATAGGTAAACACAAACTAACCGAACTTGTACATCTCAACTATACCCTCAAAATTGGTCAGAAGTGGTACCATGTGGTTCTATCAGTCCTTGGTGCTCTGCCTACCCCGTAAGGGATAAAGGCGTGATTATATGTATGTACCTACGAGTAGGTAGGTACACATTATGGATAGCAAAAATAAGAGATGTTGAAGTGTATCCGAAAATGCAATGATTTCGATTCTAAAATTTTGTGATAGGTTCTCTATGTGCACTATTTTCATAGCATACTTACCCCTTCTTTTACACCCTGTATAAAAACGGCGAAAAAATCATGTTGTTGTATGGGAGATATTTGTTTTATTTTATTTGTATTTGTTGCTGTAGTAGAAAGAAAAATACATTAGTAGCTGTAAAAATTTGAGTCTGGCTATCACAGTTCATGAGATGCGAGTACAGACTGGTGAAAGACGTACGGACAGCGAAAGAAAACAATAGGGAATAAAGGGTTAAATAATAATGCAAACTTTTATATTTAAATATCGCGATTTAATTTATCTGAACATCATGCGATAAAGCACAATTTTCCTAAGCGTTTTTCTCAATGATTATTACCATCTTATAACACGCGCATCTCAATGAAGGATTATTTATTTGAACGCCGGTTAATTAGCCACATTCTGGGTCAGTGTCGACCATAAAATTGGTCATGTTTAGGTCTTTAGTACGGACTTTGCTGTCGTTAAATCCTTTTGTTATTTATTATCTAATATCTCATAATGCTAAATTCCATTATATGTCCTGCTACCAGCACATATACTATAATGCTAAAGCTAGATTAAATTTTAACCATGAACACATAACTTCTCTTACTGTTTATGCAAAAAGAAAAAATGAAAATATGTGAAATAATCGAAATGAAATAAAATTATTATTTATTTGCTCATATTAGCCTTAACTTACAGAAAAAGAGCCTCATACATAATCTAATGTTTATTTTTGAAGACTCACCCTTCTGTTGCATTCTGTATAATATATTTTCAAAATTATATTCTTAGCAACCCATTGAATAATTTCATTTGCATTGTTAAGCACAGAACCTGCCATAAAAGGCATAATATGCGATACAACTGATACATGACGTATTTACAGCTTTATTTATGGGTTAATAGTAGGTAAAACAGGTTATGTATCCAGTTCAGCACTGTAGAGTCCATTAACCCGACAAGGCCACTACGTTGGTGGACTACCAGGTGGACTACGTTGTGGGAAAAGAAAGGTTTAGGTCTTTTGGAGGTTGGTCTAGTCAACTTAAGTACCTATCGCATTTTATACTGGACTCAATTTTACATAGCAATAATGTCTCCGACTGTATTTCGGTTGTGGTGGCCAATTGCAACGGAGATTAGCCAATGGCGCAGGATATATTCACGATATATTATAGTGCACAAGTGTGTGCACAAACACAGGTGCACTCTCTATTCCTTCACTCTTTTAGTCTGATGGAACGAAGATCTCTCTATTACCTACTTACTATACATACATAATACATATACACATGGCTTTATTCCCAAAATAGGGTTGCCATAACTACAGGATCACTTAGCATAGCATATGTAAAAGATCAAACAAGTTGCTAGCTCATCGCCTGAGAGAACGCTACTGAGTTTCTTAAGTCGACTCTTACGACATGCACGTAGGAATTGCAGCTAAAGTGTTCTAGTGAAGCTTCAAAAAAGGAAATTACATACAGACATATAGATACCGTATTCGTCATAATAATAGAAATATTGTATGATCTGATTTTGTTACCTCAATCAAAAATTATAACAAAGCTCGTTTCCTACTCTAAATTCTTGTCCAAGGCGATCAATCACCATTGTACCGGCCTTAAAGCGCCAAGGCGATATGTTAACCCTTAAGCTTAAGGGGACACACGACATACACTATAGGTAGTTTAGAGAGTGTATAAAGGTAAATTATACAGAATGTTTTTTCATTGCCACCCTTAACGAAGGGTACGTACTCTATAAATCAAATAAAGTAAGTTTATGCCAAAAAAATGCTGGGAAGCGATGTAATTAAAAAAAAATAAAAAAATTAATTACTCACTTGATCGGGCGAAATTTATAGTATCCAGTGTTTATGCCAGTTTTTTCATAGACAGATATTAATTATCTCTCGTAAAATAATCTTGCTTCGCACGACAATGTGCATTTATGCAGAAAAACGCAGTCTATTTACTCAACTTTGGACCCTAATATCTTGGGAACACTTCCCAGGTATGCTTCCATGGAGAAAAATGATCGTGATGATGAGGAGATTCCGTAGTTTTCGGGAACGTTGACGACCAAAAATCACCTGTATATTTTTCGATTAGATTTTTATACTCGATAAAAAGCCAAGCTACATATGTATATAATTTGATTATTTAAAGATATTTGAAAGAAACTGGACGGGGTAAAACATTGAATTTTTATAGCTTTATTTCATTTTATTTCATACTTACGTACTTTTGTACTTACTACAAAATGTGACTTCTCAATACAATATTTTTATAGTTGTAATAAATAGCACTGTAAGTATGTATATTTTCTTTGTTTCTATAAATAAATAAATAGTTGTTTCAGGGCTGAGCCTTAACAGTGTAACAATTGAGATGGCCATCAAATTACTGCGTGCGCAGGAGTGGACATGCGCGCATTTGTTGAGGTTTATTTACAATGGAAATCAGATTCAATGTAATGTTAATTTATTTTTAAGGTTTTTGTTGGAACGTTATATATGCCAATTTGCAAGTTTTTTGGTCGTCAACGTTTCTGAATACCACGCATTCTCCTTATCATCACGAACATGTTTCTCCACGGAAGCATACCTGGGAAGTGTCTGGTCTCCAAGATATTAAGGTCCAAATTTGAGATATCGGGTTGCATATTTTTTGCAGAAATGCATGTAGACGCCATTTTTCCCCAAAAACAATTTAAAAATCTCCCGTTAAATACCATTTGCATACTGCAGTGTACCTATAGCTATCGGGATAAAAAATAACGTTGCCAAAAACGTAATTTAAAAGAGATGGTAATATTATATAGCTCAGTTGGTTAGAGCGATGCACGGAATGCGAGAGGTCGTGAGTTCAAATCACACTCGGGTGAACATTTTTTTCATTTTCTTTTTACCTAATATTTATAGTGTATAGTGATATCAAAAATAAATTTCAATTTATACAGTTGGAAAATTTATAAATATTTATGACTAACTTAAAACTATGTACTGAAGACTATGGGAGGTCGGTTGACCGTCATAATTTTTACAAGGTCAACCGATCTAACTTATCAGGTAGCGTGCCCAAAATGCTGGCTGCGTTGCCGCGCTGGATGACTATGCTAATTCTTTGGCCTAGGTAGCAGCCAGCATTTTGGTCATGTAAGGATTTAAGGCACATACAATTAGGTTTATAGTCCTTTAATAAGCAAGTAAGTACCTTGTCTTATACAGGCTGTAACAAAAGGGTACTGTTGAGCGAAAACCATAGAATTTTGCTTAAGAACCTCTTTTGTTACACTCCTAAGCATTTTGCTTAAAAACCTCTTTTGTATGTCGACTTATCTAAAGCCGCTTGTTTGAGGTGTAAAAGTAGCTAGATAACAAAGTTGCAATAAACAATTCAGAAAATGTGTAGGTAGATCGGCCGAGTAATTTGCAGTAACCTTAGTTCCTGTCACCTAAAATACGTGGTTTTAGAGGATTTATAGCAGTATTGCTTTAGTAAGACTCTCAAATTAATACTAGCATTTAATTTAATACTACGTACCCAGAAGTGTTGCCGAGCTGACGCGGGGCTTCACTAAAATACATCAGCTGCATCTCCATACGTGCTTCGGTAGCATGAAATCGACGAGAGCGACACATCTCACTGTTTACCCGACAGCGCCAGAAGTAGGGTTATGTTTTTCAAGTGTATATTTGCATGTACATATATTTCTTTGGCACGCTCTTAGAGCGAAAACGGCTTGTCGGATTTGAACTTGAGAGGTGTCATTCATCCATTCATCTTATTCGTGAGAGTGACATTGGGAGGTTGGAGGTTGTAACTCTAACTCTAGGCTTACCTTTACTAAAGAAGTCTTCTATTTAGTTTCCAACATATTAACCATGTCAAGAATAATCTCATCCATCACTATGATGTGACCCGCATTCATGAAGAGAACCTTCCTTATGTCAAGGGCTGAATCCAGTACTCTATGCGGTTGGGGATGCCCTTTGAGTCATAACTACCATACTATGAATATAATTATATTTGACTTGACCAACATTATATTTTCTGACCTCGGGTATTCTTTTTACCAGTCTGCGCTAGACGGAGTGTATGTAGGTCTTTCGCACGCTCTAGCTAGAGTCTAAACCAGGGATTCCCAAACTTTTTTCTCATATACCCCTTTTAAAAGTTAACTGGCTCTGGTGGACCCCCTACTACAGGCCTACACCACATACAAATTAAATTGTAAAACCCCATTTTTTCACGCCAACGTAAACCCCCATCGAGTCTCCTGTGGATACCTGGGGGTCCACCTGAACCACTTTGGGAACCACTAGCCTAAACGATTTGTCGCATAAGAGCTTATTAAATCGTCTCACTCGTGAGAATAAATTTTTACACAGTCGGGTTTTTTATTTAAGTAAAATAATTAAATTATTTCTTTCCCTCTATGAGTATAAATATCTAAGGCACACGACAAACATTTATCACAGATTTTATAATACTAGATACTTTACATTACGTAGGTAGGTATGATTTTATGCGTGTGCGCAGACGTATTTCAGATCAGCTGCCGGAAAAATGTGTTAAATGCATACACATAATAAGCACGTGAATGAAATGATAATTGCCTATCTATAGGTAATCTAGTAATTTACGAGTATATCGTTGTGGATTATTTGAATATTAACATGTGCGTCAACACTTATAACGAGATTATTATGCTTAGATAACTTTTAGATTTCATATTTCCCGTGCGGGCCTTCACTAGAATACGAGTACATCATCATTCCGTGCATGTCATAAGAGTCGACTAAGGAACTCGGGTATTTTCTCAGGCGATAAACTAGCAACTTTAGCACTGATCGATCATAGGTTGTTTTTTCGTTGCCACCCTTAACGAAGGGTACGTACTCTATACATCAAATAAAGTAAGTTTATGCCAAAAAAATGCTGGGAAACGATGTCAATTTTTTATGTAAATTACTTGATCGGGCGAAATTTATAGTGTCCAGTGTTTATGCTAGTTTTTTCATAGACAGATATTAACTATTTCTCGTGAAAAATCTTGCTACGCGCGTCTATGTGCATTTATGCAGAAAAACGCAGTCTATTTACTCAACTTTGGACCCTCAATATCTTGGGAACCAGACAGTTCCCAGGTTTGTTTCCATGGAGAAAAATTCTCGTGATGATGAGGAGATTCCGTAGTTTTCAGAAACGTTGACGACCAAAAAACATTCTGTATATTAAACATTGCATCTAATATATAAAACTTTTTAAATTATCCTTTTAATCTTTATGTAACGTTTACTATGGGTGCGCCCAGCACCGGGCCCTACACCCTCCACTGACCCCCGGATCTGATAACTCATAACTGCGAAAACAAGCACTTGCACTAACTACAATCGCCACAAGAAACCAGATCCGAGCACCTAGGCAGAGTACTTTATGTAACGATTAATCACATTTACAGCCCTAATCCACTGTTGGAATAGGCCTCCCCAACAACCTACTCCGACCGGCGGAAGCAGCCTGCATCCAACCGACGCCGCAACCTTGCACAGTTATAAAAATTTCCGACTCCATCGGCCATTTTCGATATGTGCGCCCATGCCACTTCAGCGGGACCGTAGCTATGTCGGTGATCTTTGTAGTCCTTTTTTCTGATTCGATCACGCAGAGAGATCCCAAGCATAGCTCTCTCCATCGCTCGCTGTGCGATCCTGACTTTTTTATGAGGCATAGTTAGAGACCACGTTCGGCACAGTAGGTCATCATGATTAAACTATTAAAAAATTTTGTTATAAAAATAAATTTATCGCTGTGCGGTAATACCAATCTATTAAAAGAATACCAATCTTAAGAATTTAAACTCTATTTGTCAGAAAAACAAAGTATAAAACTGTATCTTTGATATCCTGATTTTATTGTGGACTAAGAAACCTTGCAATGTCCATTCACTTCCGAAATGCATTTCAAGGCAGTAGGCGAGAACTGTAGAGGGTTTCCACGAAAATAAGCTGTTATTATTTGCCTCTTGTTTATAGTTTTAAGTCACAACTGGATTCAGTTAATTGACTATCTGACAAATTGTTTATAAATTACATGAAAGATGATGGACTAACCTCCGCGCCGCCGCCGGTTTTCCGATGGCATGTCAACGTTAACTCCGATGATAAATAAATGTCTAATTAAAAGCGACAATTTAATTGAGATATTATTGTGTAGGGGTACATGAAATGATTTAAAAATACTAATATACTAATTAAGATCTAAAAACTACAAAAGAAAAGGAAAAGGTGATATTTACAAATAGAAAAATGTTTGTAAGTCCTCCACCGCTGGCGGTGTGCCCAAAAGGCTGGCCACGTTGCCCCGCTGGATGGCGAGGCTTCTTCGGTGTCTTAAAAATTAGCCAGCCCTCTGGTCATTTGATGCCTCGACCAATCACTACAAAAATTATATTTAAGTCTCTAGATATCGAAGTATAAACAAATAAGTCTGCGGATTTTTTTCTATCTCATTGCAAACGCAGAAAATAAATATGGCGTCCTGTTTGCCTAAACATAAAATCTACTTATGTTCTTACGTGTAGTAGGTACCTAAAGATCATAACTTTTATGCCTACAGTATTCGTATTGTTATATCTCTAGCGTCATAGAGAAATGTGGCGTATAGATGTAGGTACTTTGATAACTTTTAAGCTAGTTAAAGTACCTAACGTGTTAGCAAAACACTGTAGGTTTTACTTATAATTTTTAATATTCTTTATTTAGCAAAAAAAACTACATACCAATAATGTAAATAAAGGAAGTGAAGGGCAGATGCCTCATGAAGGTTCTCGATATACTAGAGCAAGAAATAATAATTTAATAGGTACGTACTTACGTATACGCATAAGCGAATATTTTTTAAACCAATCATCACATAGTATAAAACAAAGGTGATTCCCGCTGTATATCTGTCTATGTATGCTTAGATTAGATCTTTTAAACTACGCAAATGTTTTTGATTTTGATTCAAGGGGAAGGTTTATTTATATCTATAAGTATCAGCATTGCACCCGTGCGGAGCCGGGGCGGATCGCTAGTTCTGTCATAAACTACCAATTCTTTGACTTTGTGTTATATCCAAAGGGAAGATTAAAGTACCTAGGTAACTATAGGTACTCGTGCAATGCAAGTACCTACCTACCTAAACCACATTCATTATTTCAACGAATTAATTAGTGCTAATTATAATTAAATAATATGACAATATGTATGTTAAGATATTCATTAGTTATCAGATGTTGAAATAACTATGATAGGTCAATAGATAATGATCGTCAATAGATTTTTTTCAGCAAAAAAGTTACGGAAGGGAATTCCACCTGCCAATGATTGAAGTGTTAATAATATAATTATTTTCGGCCTTTAATAAAGCAATTCCGGCAGTAAACCCTTTTAGCATGAAGTTCAAGGTATTTACGGTATGTTAGACATGCCACGGATACAGATATGAATAGATAACGCAAGTACAAACTAAACTTAGCATCACTTTGGGGTCATCCATAAATTACGTCACACGAATTTCATGATTTTTTTGCCTCCCCCCCCTCCTTGTCACAGCTAGTCACATTTGTGAGACCCCCCACCCTGGTGTCACACCACATCACATTTAGCTTTTGTTGCAAATTTATATTTAGAGATTATTGAATGAAAATGTGACGTCACGAAATTTAGGACCCCTTCCACCCCCTTGTCACACAATGTCACAGTTTGACGACCCCATCCCTCCCCCTTAACCTGTGACGATTACGATGGATGGCCCCTTAAGTATCGATGAAAAGCTCAGGGCCCTAATTTCTGGATTCGATACTCGTAGATGTTTGTTACTTCGCGTGTTCGTATACAGAGTGTAAGCGAAAAGCTATGTAAATAGCCCACTATAGAGAAGCTATTTTAAAAATTTGAGCCTCGAAATTACATGTTTATTTTTCAAGATTGTATGGACATTCCCGAGTTGTGTAGGAATTCTCCATACTATCTGGAAAATAAAACATGTAATTTCGAGTCTGAAATTTTGTGAGTAGATTCCTTTTAGTGGGCTATTTACATTGCTTTTCGCTTAATATACCCCTTTTGTTATACCATGTATAGGTTATAATGTCATTTACAGCTCAGAGTAAAGTTAAACAGCAATTACTTAGAGACAAGGTAGACAAATACAAATCAGATTCTATTCTTCTTATTTACTATTTTAATTCAACTATTTTATGAGTTTCATACGTTAGTTTGCATAAAGAATATTATTATGGTATGTAGTAAAATGTTAAAAATAAATGGTAAAAGTAGTAAAATGTTAAAATAAACAGTACTCATTATAACCTTAACTTTCATACTAAATACTATATTTCATACAGTTTATGATTATGACGTCAATCATTTACAGATAATAGATAATTGACTTGTGACGTCTACTTATTTCTGTGGTGATGGAAATGCACAACATCCTAATAGTGCAAAAGAAACTGTTAAAACAACTTGTTACTATTTGACGTGTTTTGCTTGTGCAATATCTACACCACGAGGTCATTGACTTGTCGAAAAACTGTGGGTTTATCTTAATCTATATTTTGACCTTAGGCTGGCCGTCAAATCATGCGTGTAAACAGGAGCTTTGCGAGATTGACCTTAGGTTCACCTGATTGTAGGCGAGGATATGGTCGGTAAAGAATTTAACATGGGATAATAATAGGTGAAAATATAAGGATGGGGATAGGTATAATTGCATGTTATCCATCCTGCAACACATTATGACTATAAATTATCTTGCAATAGACTACGACTTTACTTTGTACTAGTCTAGATTGAATATCCTTGGTGGGCTATGTATTAACCCTTCTATTCTATTTCAAAGGGGCAAAACTACTTTAACAGTAATTATGTGTACTTAGCTTTAATCCATCGCAGTATAGCATACATAAACCTTATAAGGCTCACCATCAGAGAATGTGTCGTTAGACTTAGAGAGTAAGTATATTTGCCAGTTTGCGCGTAGAATCAGGTAATGATTTGCCTTTGGTTGATGTAGTTCAAATGCAAAGACACAGATTTTGGGTACCCTTTCTAATTAGGAAATACAAGGAATTGTACATCTTATACCTAACACTATACATTATACAATCCTTATAATTTTAACAATAATTAAGTGTTAGCTTCAGGTGACCAGACTTAGATAGCATCTTTCCCAGGTGACCAATAGCATCTTTCCCAGTACCGAGTCCCAAACAATACCAATACTTTTATGGTTGTACATCGCTTATTTACTAATTAGAAATAGGTAAACTTATTAATTATTACGTTACTTTATAATAGTAATTTCTTAATACAATATAACAAAGCAAGACAATAATTTAAGATATTAAGTTACTAAACTTTAAATGTCTGTAGTACTTCCTACTACGTACAATAATAAATCAAATACTTTTAAAATGAATCTACAACATAAATACTTATTTTACAATACAATTAAATTAAATATATTAATACTTATTTAACAATAATCTATAACACTCCTATGATTGCTATCTGTCCTGCACTGCTTTAATAGCATAGTCTAATCTGCACTTCTATAATTAATTGCACAATTATCCATTTTGCACTTCTATAATTTCATATCTGTCCTGCACTTCTATAATTATCGTAATTATGTAATGTGATCATTACATGGAAAAAACATGTTGTTAGTAGATGCAAAGGTTCATGAATGGTTTCTAATAAATATATTAATATTGGTAGTCTGTGCAGGCGAAGCGAAATGGCTATATCAGAGGTATATTAGTACCTACCTATTATTTTTTCGGAAATAGTTTTACCTTGAAAACTTCCGCTTATTCTCAATTAATAATTGCAATTCCAGTTCTTGTCTGCAATAATAACACGTTAATCTTTTTAGGAAGAATTCTTAAGAAATTCTACCCACATACATACTTCCTTATTATCATAGGTAATATTGGCTTGACAACTGCAGTATGTCCATAACTTTTAGAAATTACTTCGATATCGTTCGATAGTTATGTAAAAGTTCGGGAAAAAATATAATGTGTCTATTTGTTATGTAATTTGATTAAAGGTATATTAAAGTTAGTACATTAATTTTAATCAGTATCATATTTCGCTAAAAAATATATTACATGTGTATTTATGGTCTAATTTTCCAATGGCCCTTATTTTAAATACCTAACAATCTGGGAGAGGCCTACGTTCAGCACTGGAGTTCTTACGGATGAAGTTATGAAAGAATTACCTACAAAAATATTACAACAACATCTTACCATCTATGGATACGAACAATCGAATCAACAACTCATAGGCTTTTAACTTTTTATCTCGAACGTAGTCCAAGGTTTTTTTATCCGCAGGATACGACTAGTTTCGGTCGATGCATGAAATTAATTGTTCTGTTCGTAAACATTCAATTAGGCATGAAAGGAAGAGCCATGGCCTCTAGAAAAACTAATTGATTTTTTATTAGCCAACGCATTGTTAAAAAAAAGTATTTTTTACGTGTGCTACGTCTAATTCTTGATTTGCCTATAAGTACTTGAATTTACGCATTTAGGGCCACTTTGAGCAAATTATACAGGGTGTAACAGGAAGGGTATGTAAAGTGAAAAGTTATGTAAACAGCCCACTATATATTTAAATTAAATCTAGATTTATACATCTGCTATAAGTGGGCCCATTACTGCAAGTGGGCCTTTTAGTGGGCCCATAGACAGTGTGGTCGATTTTGACCGTCACACTCAAACCTAAACTTAAAATGAGTCCCTCTCCATTCTTAATGTAAATGGCTAAGACAAAAAGAGACAGGACAGGACAATACGAGGAGGACTAACTTAAATAGTGACGACCACAGTGGTCTGCGGGGCCTCAAAAGCTAATTCTTTTGCGAAACTGTAACAGTACGTTTAACCTTAGTCAAACTAGGTCAGGTTCGCGACAATGACCTCTGTTTTGGACCCGGGTTCAACTCTTTTATAGTCACTGCACATTAGACAACTGCTGTTACTGCACAAGACATTTCTTATGTAATTGCTTCAATGGTTTGTAGTGAATACATTCATTGTCATTTTGCTTCTCTATTCCCATATTTAAATAGTGTGTTTAGTATTCTTGAGTAGGTGTAGTACCTATGTACTCGTATACAACCTGTAGTACCTAACTATGTAGTAGTGTTTCTTTTAATAAAATTTACAAATAATACAGGGTTTTGACTAAATCCTTTCATATAATCCTTTCAGTCCTCAGCACACGCTGAAGCTCTTCTCCAATAAATTTCGTGATGCCTACTTTGGAACATGATATATGTATTATTCCATAAAATACGAGTAATACTTCTTCGGAAAATATATTAAATTATGTAGCACTTATATTACGCAATCGTAATTTATTGCAATATCAGTATCAGTGATGATTATTAAGTTCGGAATAAACTATATAGAACTTTTTTGATAGGTGTGGGCTATCTTTTAAGGGCCGATTTATCCAGTGGTCAGATAGCCTATCTGAAGGATAAATTTGATGCTATCTTTCTCTGAAACTTGATCAAGATTGAGACAGCGTCAAATTTATTTTTAGATAGGCTATTTGATCATTAGAAAAAATGGCCCATAATGAAGTGCCAGTCAAGTTATCACATTTAAGCAAAACAGTTGTTCAGAGTGCTAAAGTGTTGGTTAGTAAGTACATGGTGAACAGCAAAATTCGCAAAACAACTGATTAAGGTAAAACAGTCGTTTCAAATTTAATCAGCTGTTGGCGAACTCGGGCCTTAATAGGAAGGGATGAAACTGGCGCCTCATTATATTATAAAGCAGTAGGTATATATAGGTATCTTAACACATTATTCAAGCTACTTACTTTGATATTATTTTTTTCCTGGACAATCAATCATTTTGATCCAGCACTGCCTACATGCATATTTGATTGTTATTTTATTATATATTCAGCTATGTTATTATGATGCAACAAACTTGTATATTTACGGTATTAAAAAACATTTAAGTAGTATAAATATACATATAGAACAGGCGATCGGAAACTTCAGTCCTTGGTAATATTTTTTTTGCCAACAAAATATAACTTGTACAAACCAAGTCTAGTAAACTGAGTTCATCGACCGTAAAAAGTTGTGAGGTCCATATAATACCAAGTCGGTTAATTTATCTATAAGTACCTCTAGATTCTATAACTTTCCAAAATAACAAAATTTTACATAGTTGTAATAAACTTGGAAGGGTTGGAATGTTTATATCTATACCTATACAGGTGATTTTTGGTCGTCAACGTTCCCGAAAACTACGGAATCTCCTCATCATCACGATCATTTTTCTCCATGGAAGCATACATGGGAAGTGTCTGGTTTCCAAAATATTAGGGTCCAAAGTTGAGTTAATAGACTGCGTTTTTCTGCATAAATGCACATAGACGCGCGTAGCAGGGTTTTTTCAGGAAAAATAATTAATATCTGTCTATAAAAAAACTAACATAAACACTAGACACTATAAATTTCGCACGATCAAGGAATTTAAAAAAAAAATCAAAAAAAAAAATTTTTTTCCAGCATTTTTTTTGGTTTAAACTTACTTTATTTCATGTATAGAATACGTACCCTTCGTTAAAGGTGGCCACAAAAAAACATCCTGTATATACCTATTGACATACATACTCGTACTCGTATAATACCTATACAGGGTGTAACAAGAAGGGTATGTTAAGCGAAAAGCTATGTAAATATCCCACTGTAGAGAACATATCCACAAAATTTGAGACCCGAATTTTATTATTTAACATCACATGTTTATTTTTCCCGATAGTATGGAGAATTTTTAAATATCCCAGGAATTTTCATACAATCTTGAAAAATAAAAATGTGATTTCGAGTCTCAAATTTTGGAAATAGGTTCTCTATAGTGGGCTATTTACATAGCTTTTCGCTTAACATACCCTTTCTGTTACACCCTGTATACATAATATACATAAGATGTTTTTAAAATTAGTGATTTGAACTTTCACTATGGGTCCAACTCCGAAATAGTGAAACGAAAAAACAAGCTGTTCCATACAGTCTTGAATAATTACTGCACTGAAATGTATGGAACAAAGTGTAAGTGTCAAAGATAATCACTAATTTTGAAGACACCTTATATAGATATACATGAGTGTCTTACCGAAACGGGGTAGCCAGAACTGCAGAACTTACTTGGGCCCAGCGTTAAAATATTTTCCTAATCTTACGGGCATACTCTCTAAAAGAAAAAAAAATTACTTGGTACTAAACCATCTACGAGTATTTGATATAAGATCGTAACTTTTAAGATACTTTGTGTTTTCATGTAATGGCGATTGCAGTGCCCTCAAATAAATAAATTAACCCTAAATTGTGATTTACCTTAATTACGTGAAGAGATAAATGGTCCATTATCTAGTAAATCTAATACGTATGTATAATGCAGTTTGTAACATAATTCGCAAGTGTAATAAATAACCTTCGCTGCTAGAGTTCGCATTAAAAGAGCAATATTTCGTAACTTTAATATACACCTTGGCCGAGTAAACTTACTGGTGAATTATGATCTAGTCTAGATTCTGTAGTTTTCCTAATTAACTATATTGTATATAGATATACATACGAGTACATATACACACGGCGATCATAAAGGGGCCACGTTTATTATGCTCGTAGTGTGGTCAGATGTAAATGATCAGAGATAGGGGGCTTGCTTATGGCCCGATTCTCACAGGTTCCCGAGTTCCTTAGTCGACGCTTACGACATGCAAAGAATGAGATGCAGCTGATGTGACTCTCATGAAACTTATCAGCACTTCATTTTAAAGGATCAAATCGAACCTATGTCGGGCTTTGCTTAGTCCTGCATATATTGTAGGTATAGCATTAAACATTGTTAGAACATGCTGAAGAATCATGCTTAAAGGAATATTTTCATTTATAGTGATCATGGACAAATCCCTCAATATAATCACTAAATTCGCATTATTTAGTCCAACCCATCATCAATTAAACCATTATTTTATCATAGATTAATCTAGATTGAACGTACCTCTCTCTTTCAGCGTTATAGGCCAATTTATATTAACTACAGGATTGGTACGTAATAGAGGGTCCAATTTGACAAATTGCCCCCCCACGCTTATCAGACCTCAAGCTTTAGTTCAGTTGCATTGTTAGAACGTAAGTATACTCGTGCATTTGTCGGATTGGTACGTCGCTAGCATCTACGTCGCAAACAAAGTAATTCTGCAGTATTGGTTAAAAGTTAAAAGTTTCCGCTTTCTTCTACCAGACAAAAAAACCTTGTAGATACGATAATATCTAAGGACCTATTGTTAGCCCGTATACATGGTTAATGCCCATTTGTCTTGACCACTACAACTACATATTACATTAGTAGTAAAGTGTATCAGTTTACCAGTTCTCTTAATTGCTTTTATAGTCGATAACAACAATATACTTCCTTCCTTCCAGTGTTCTCAAAACTGGAACTGAAGAATCACAAGTAGATCCTGCAGCCACGTTTAGCATAAGTGCAGTTGTAAATGATCAGTGACAAGTTACTAGCTCATCGCCTGAGAGAACACCCCAGAATCCCTCCTTTCATGTCGACTTTTACGACATGAAAGGAAGGAGATGCAGCTGATAAATTCTAGTGAAGCCCCTCACCAGCACACATAAAAATAATCAGAATAAAGGATTTATTATAAAATTATTAATAAAGAAATGGAAAAAATTCTTCAACCGAGTGGGGATCGACCCCACGACCTCTGCATTCCGTGCCAAAGTATTTATTATTATCTCTGTTTTCAGTAACAATGGGCTCAATTCCGCGTGTATCGGTGATCACAGGACCCCGGGGCATGGTCCCGTCAGCGCCGCTTCCCCAGCACCTCTCACGTCTTAGCCAGAGCGACCATACTGCTTTGGTTTATTCAGGTTTGTACATAGAACATTTTTTAAAATATCACTATGTTATGTACCTAGTCCAAAAGCACGACTTGATATATTTTGATTCGTAGGTATATTTATGTATTTCGAGAGATGTCCGACGCGGTGATATGCCCTTCGTTCGGTCAAAATCAATTCAATACACTATTTTTCCTCAAAGATACCCAAATTTTTTCCGGGATAAAAAGTCACCCTCACACAAATCTATTACGTTTTGTGTTTGTACCCTATTTTCCGTAGGTATAAGGGGATAATCAGGTGTATTTCTGTGACAATATTAGGTACCCTAGTGCTAAGCACAATGTAATTAATTAAAATGAATAACTTTATTTTATTTCCAGACGAAACCACAAGCACAACAGTAAGCTATGCAGAGCTGGAGTGCCGTACAAACGCGTTAGCCAAGGCGATAGCAGCTCGAGCCAGAGTCACTGGTGCTAACATGGATGGGGACTATGTTATTGCTGTGTGCATGCAGCCTACACATAAGTAAGTAAAGGATAAAACATTGTCGAAGCATTTCCTTTATTTAATAAGGGGTATTCGTTTAGGTACGTTAAATGAAGAGATGAAGTCTACTAAAGCTATAGTCATATAGCGGCTATTCTAACGAAAAAAAGATAGTTGTTAAATGGTGCCGACATATGAAAAGTTATTTGACGGCCGCTATATGATAGCGCCACTATTTTAGGAAATCAAAGCTTATGTATATCCTCAGGGAGGGCAATCGCGCTAATGACAAAGTTTTTATCTTTCAATGAAACGTTTTTGGCTATGGTTTACCTTTATAGGTAGTTTAGAAGTTCATTGGATAGCATTTTAGTCGCGATACGAAATATGTATAATATTACGTTTTTGGTTATGGTTTTGGTAAAAACGTTCAACAATAGCGCAATTCTTTGAATAGGATAAGGCTTCCTTTAGTTATGTGTTGATGTGATCATTCTTTTACATTGCAGCACAGTAACCACCATGCTAGCGATCTGGAAGGCCGGCGCTGCATACCTTCCTCTAGAGACCACCTTTCCTCAAGGGAGGATCTCGCACATACTTACTGATGCTGAGCCTGCTCTAGTTATTTATGATGACGCCGGTGAGTTCAAGGACCTGGACAGAATAAGTAATCCGACCGCATTTCAGTCATGGCGGCCAATCTCAACAGAGATTAGCCAACTGCGCAGGAGATATTATAGTGCACAAGTGTGTGCGCCAACATAGGTGCTCTTCCTAATCTCTCATTCCCATAGTCTGATGGGGCGGAAAGCCGATACGACCGGAGAGAGATCAGACGCAGGACCGTACAGAACAGTTTTACGTGCTTTCCGAGGCACGAGCTAGCTAAGTGACATGACGGCCGACTGGTCTAGTAGGTAGTAACCCTGCCTGCGACGCCATAGGTCCTGGGTTCGAATCCCGGTAGGTGCAAATATTGATATGATGAATATCAATGTTTGTTTCCGAGTCATGGATGTTTCTATACTTATTTATGTATTTATATACCGTTGCTTAGTACCCACGACACAAGACCTCAGGGATCTTACTGTGGGACTAGGTTAATATACATATACAAAATATACATAATACAAATATTTGACAAGTTTCTAGCTTATTGCCTGAAAGTATACACGTGTACCTTAGTAGATTCTTAAGAAATGTACTAAGGAAGGAGATGCAGCTGATGTATTCTATCCTTCTTATTAAATAAATAATTTCCATTGAAGCCCTGCATCAACATACAAACATATGTGTACACACATAACCTAAAAGTGTGTGATAATGAAATATTATTTAAAATAATATTTTTTCCAGCAAACCCAGCTATGTTCGCAAATAGCGGCGTGCCAGCAGTTAGTTTTGAGGACCTTCTCCTGGATGCAGCATCAGTATCATCAGACGAGCCTAGAGGAATGGAAGTGCTGTCACAATCCTGTTCCAGGAGTATTGCCATCATCTTGTATACTTCCGGAAGTACTGGTATACCTAAAGGTTAGGTTTACCTTCTTTATTTACATTTTATTTCAAAAACATTTATATGCAGCATCCATATATCGTAATGGTAACCTATATTATGAAGACACAGATGGAGTTATTATAAAAATGCAACAATGTTTAGGATGAACAATGTCTTAATTTTACAGATATTTCCTACATTTTGTTGTAAAATGTCATTTTTAGGTAGTGTCTAACTTTAGACGCGGATAATAGTAATAGTACCTAAATTAATAGTACCTAATGTCTAGCTTTCGTACGTATCGTCCGGGAGGTGGGCAGCAGCGCCTCCCGTATTGACAACATAGTCCAAAAATCAGACTGCGGTCACCAACCCGCCTGCCCAGCGTGGTGACTATGGGCAAAACCCCCCTGTGGCAGTAGCCTTGTGGCGTGCCCTGGGGGAGGCCTACGTCCAGTAGTAGACTGCAATAGACTGAAGAAGAAGATGTCTAGCTATTTTCTAATTAACAGTGCAATACAAAAGACTTCAACGTGTTATTTTTTATTATGTGGTTTTCATAATCAATTAAGAGTCGATATTTCCAGCGGTCAGATAACCTATACGAAGGATAGAATTTGATTCAGTCTTTCTCTAAAACTTGATCAAGATACATAGAGACAACCCAAATTTTATTCTTCAGATAGTTTACTTGGCCGTTGGAAAGTAATCTTAAATCGTTCAGAAAATTATTTAGTATATACCTTTGTTGAACTTGACTGTATGATGTCCTTCGAGAGCCTGTAGTTATTGCTACCCAATTTTAGGAAAATTACCTCTTTTTCTCTTCTTCTTTGACCTGTGATTTTTTTGGAATTATTATCTCAGCACCATTCTTCTCATGAATTAACAAAGGTATTCTATTTCCAGGAGTACGAATACCCTACTCTGCGATCTGCAACCGCCTATGGTGGCAGTTCCGTACCTTCCCCTACTCAGAGACCGAACTGAACTGTGTATGGAAAACATCATTCACGTTTGTAGACTCAGTCTGTGAGATATGGGGCCCTTTGCTACATGGAAGGACCCTGATCATCCTGTCGAAGGAGACTACGAAGGATCCCCAGAAGCTAGTCAGGGTTTTGGCGGAGTATCAGGTAAGGATGGGATTTGCTAACTTCTGGATACTAAATTTGACTATGCTGATGCGGGGTTTTACTAGAATACATCAGCTGAATCTCCTTCCGTGCATGTCGTTAGAGTCGACTAAAGAAGTCAGGCATTTTGTCAGACGATAAGCTAGCAACTTGTCACTGATCACTTTCATCTGTCCCAGCTTTGCTAAATGTGACTGTGGGATTCACCTTTATGATCGTGCAGTTCTGGCTACCCCATTTTGGAAACAGCCGTGTCTATATGTATGTATGCATCGATAACGTTTTAAGACACAAACAGTAAACCAGTGTGTTTTTCTTTCGCAGATACAACGACTGGTATTAGTGCCAACACTTCTTCGCTCTATCCTGATGTATCTGTCCCTAAAACCCTCAGAAAGACCACTCCAGCATCTCAAACTCTGGGTGTGCTCCGGAGAAGTCCTCAACAAGGACCTGGCATTACAATTCTTCAGTTACTTCGGAGACCATGATGGTTATAGCCTGGCCAATTTCTACGGAAGTACGGAGGTCATGGGGAGATGTCACGTACTATGTTATAGAGAATCCTGCGCAATTGGATGCTCACACCACTATTCCAATCGGTAAGAATTTGACCACAGTATGCTAGGAGCAGACTGTTTCGCATTTACGTTTGTTAACTATCACTGATCATTTACTTCTGTCCTCTATATGCTAAAAGTCGTTGTGGGATCTACATGATGCAGCACTTCCGATTACCCTATTTCGTTAACACAGCCATGTGTGTACATATACGAAACAATAGCAGTGAGACTTCATCACGTAATTTGGTGGAGATGCAGCTGATGTTTTCTAGTGAAGACCCGCATCAGCATAGGTCCATTAAATAATAATAAATACTAAAGTATCTCAAAGCGTATCTTCTATATGATGTCTTCTTATCCTTTCTTTTTCTTCAAGATGGACGGACGATTTAGCCAGGTTTGCAATATCTGCTGGATGTAGGACGCTTCCAACCAGAGGCCTGTGTTCAACAGTTGATTTAATGGCTATAATGACGATGATGATATCGATACGATATGAAAATTTATACCAATATCATTTACATCTGTACATTAAAAATAGAAAAGGATCTAGGTCTGATGCACATGTCTCTTAGGTATAGCTAGCACAGCACTAACACATAATAAATTCTATTACATCACAAAACAGTAAATTAAAAACGGGAGGAGAACTAATAAACTACTTATTGAATTACTTAATATCTTTTTCCTCCCTACAGGATCACCACTGGATAACTGCGCAGTGTACTTGTTAGATGAGGAGATGAATCCTGCGTGGGAGAATGCGGCAGGGGAGGTGTGGGTGGCGGGGGCTAACCTCGCTGCTGGTTATGTGGGGGGAAAAGGGATGGACCGCTTCTGTGACAACCCGCATGCAAACCATCCAGGTAGGTAAATATATTTGATTGGATTTTTCCAATGGTCTAAGATAGCCTATCCGAAGGATAAAGTTGATGCTGCCTTTTTATAAAACTTGATCAAGATAGAGACAGTATGGTCGATTCCGACAGTCACACTTAAACCTAAACGTAAATTTAGTTCTACGTATCCTTTTCGCTCTCAGCCATTTATGTTAAGGACGAAGAGAGATAGACCTGACTAAGATTAGGTTTAAGTGTGACTGCCGGAATCGACCCTAGTGTATCAACTTAATCATAAAGATAGGCTATCTGACCAATGGAAGAATCGGTCCTTAAACAAACTTCGTCCACGTGAACTATAATTTTAAGCCTATGACTATGAGTTATTCTGATATAAGTATATTCTAACTACCAAGTTTTATCAGAATTCGCTCAGTAGTTTTGAAATGAAAGACTAACATCCAAATATCTTCACATTCTCACAAGCTTTCACATTTAATTTTATAATATCAGTAAGGTTAGGATTTCAAGGCGAATGTCAATGGTAAGCGTTCACCGAGTTGAGTTAACGGGCGTTCCTCAGGGTTCAATCATGGGCCCACCTCTTTTCAGTAAATTAAACTTATTTTTTACTGCATCTACACAGAAAATACATTTTGAATATTGACAAATATAATGTACAAAGGCGAGCTTATTTTTAACATATATTTTTTTCAGCCAAACAGTTGATGTTATTAGCAAACAAAAGGAAATCACATCAAATGTGCATAACCATAGATACAAATTATAATATTTCAGTATTTTTTATAATACGAATTACCTATTATTTTCATGAATGCAATTTTAATTTTAAAGATTCTTATTTAAAAGGAGAGCCATAAATATTTCCGGAAATATAACTACTACGCGATATTGTTTAGTTAAATGATATAACAACAAACATTAGGTATGTAACATTCTCACTCAGTCGTAATATTTACCTTTGAGTTAAATAAGAACAGTCAGATGTCATTGTACTCAACCTCGTTACAGTGTAGTTAATAGTTAGGATAACTGTATATGAACTTCATTTTTTTCATACACTTTACAAGACATTAACTTAGTCCCACACTAAGATACCTAAAGCTATGTTTGCACAGGCAGGAGGCTTTCTTAGCCTAGAGCCTAGCTAGTCACCTAGCGATTAGCTAAGGAACAAACATTGATAATTGATATTATGTTGAATATTGATGTTAGTTTCCGAGTGAGGATGTTTCATATAGTTATATAGGTATATCGTTGCTTAGTACTCACGACAATACCTTAGAGTGGGACTATGTTAATATCTTGTGAAGTGGGTGCATATTTATTTATAAGATTGGTAAATTAAGGCTCTGTAGTTCAGTTGGTAGTCAATCTGCAGACAGCCTTAAGAAACAAATAGTTGAACAAAAAACTAAATGCTTGCTCGTAACCGTGTCAAGGCCTTCCCGTCGGCTAGACCCTAATAATACGGAATCGGTGTAGCGTATCTAATGCCACTGTTTAACTATTGATGAAGAATCGGATAAAAAATGTGTAAGGACTAAGGCACAGTGTAAATAAACAGTACGTCAACCGTCAACGCAAGATTATGCTCACACACGCATTTTGAATAAAACAAATGCCAATTTTTTGAGTTACCAGTTGACTTTCTTGCTTTTTGTTTTTCGGTTATCTGGGTATCTAGTTTTGACTATGTGCCAAAACGCGAATAACCATTGAATTACATAAAAAAAATAGTTACATCACTTATAAAGAGAGTTTTACAGTGCGTTTACTGAAATATGCGACACATATCTCTCTATTGCAGTAGCTGTGAATAGTTGCATTACTGCTCAGATATACTGAGACTGTTGTGACGCTGGTATGCAGATTTCGGAAATCCTGTTACTACCTACTATGCTATTTAGACCTACAGGTACCTACGTAAACCGGACGTCATGCGCATGCACAGAATCGTCATTTGATGCTTGCTTACATGCATCTTTGTATAGGGAATAGGTATAGAGTCATTACAACGCAGACAGTAAATGGATATGCCATAGATTTTTTACGCACGAAAGAAGCAATGATGAGAGTACGGGAGCATGAGTATGACGGCCGATTGGTGTAGTTGGTAGTGGCCCTGCCTGCGACGCCATAGGTCCTGGGTTCGAATCCCGGTAGGTGCAAACATTGATGTGATGAATATCGATGTTGTTTCCGAGTCATGGATACTATCTATGTATTTATATAACTTATCTATGTATTTATATACCGTTGCTTAGTACCCACGACACAAGACCTTAGGGATCTTAGTGTGGGACTAAGTCAATGTGTTGTGAAGTGTGTGAATATTTATTATTAATATTATATTATTATTATGACGTGTAGTCAATCAACATGCAATAACTGACCGGTCAGTCATTAGCATTACTAACAGCCTTTTTCAATAACGATACCTTAATTCGCATAACGAAAATCGCCTTGATGACAAAGTTTACAGAAGAGACTAAAAACTATACAGGATGTTTTTTGGTCGTCAACGTTCCCGAAAACTACGGAATCTCCTCACCATCCCGATTATTTTTCTCCATGAAAGCATACCTGGGAAGTGTCTGGTTTCCAAGATACATATTAGGGTCCAAAGTTGTGTAAATAGACTGCGTTTTTCTGCATAAATGCACATAGACGCGCGTAGCAAGATTTTATCACGTGAAATCTATACATATATCTAATTCTCAGATTATTATTATGTAGGTATTTGATTAATTGACATTTTTGCATGCAACTTTAACAATTATATTATAAATTTTAATTTAATTTGGACATTCCTAATAATTTGTATGCCAAATAGGCGAATCACAGAAGAGCTATGTATTTATTTAACAACTGTAATAACCTGTGCATCACAAATAAACTATTTGATTTGATATAATAAAAATGTAACGGGTCGCTGTCTGTACATCGAAGATTTATGAGAAAAAATATTATAGGAGACCTTTATCAACGCAATAGTACACAAAACAATGATTTTTTAAATTTATGTCTGTTTGTCGGTTTGTCTGTGCGTTTGTGCACGCTAATCTCAGAAACGGCTGAACTGATTTCGATGCAGTTTTCACGAATATATTGTGACAGGTCCCACTTAACATATAGGCTACTTATTATCCCGGCAAAATGTTTATATCCTGGATAATTTTGACATTTTGTTTTTTCTGTAGTCCACGCGGACGGAGTCGCGGGCGTCCACTATAATTAATATCTGTCTATGAAAAACTAGCATAAACACTAGACACTATAAATTTGGCTCGATCAAGCGATAAAAAAAAATATAAAAAATTACATTGTTTCCCAGCATTTTTTTTGGCATAAACTTACTTTATTTGATGTATATAGTACGTACCCTTCCTTAAGGGTGGCAACGAAAATACATCTTGTGTAGATTTATTTCCCTTAGCTGAAATAAAAAAACAAAAATCCTGACATCATAGATGCTCTTGACTTATAACCACTACTAAATAATAAAAATAAAAAAAAACATTAACCGATCTTTTGAGTTTATGCGT
The DNA here is from genome assembly GCA_014607495.2 of Carposina sasakii. Taxonomy (NCBI): domain Eukaryota; kingdom Metazoa; phylum Arthropoda; class Insecta; order Lepidoptera; family Carposinidae; genus Carposina; species Carposina sasakii. The sequence continues at coordinate 2,613,219 of CP053171.1, forward strand.
TTGTCAGATTTAATCTTCAATTGTTTTCATATATACGGAATCAAAATCTGAGATTATTTTTCATCTCTAGTATTGATAACGGCCGTGTTTCCTTCCAACTCTTTTTGACTGTACTATTTCCAAATAAGGAATTTTAATGCGATTTTAAGAACTACCAATTATAACAAGGTTTTGTATAAACAGTCTTTTTATAACTTTATGTAACTCGATAGGTTTCAATTGCTATCAATGATAGTAAATAAATAATAATTAAATAGACTCTGGTTTTCACAGAGCCAAGAACGGTCATCTAACGTATATCCTTGCCTCCAGATTTCGGCCGCCTTTATCGCACTGGCGATTTTGGTACCCTGCACAAAGGGGTGATCCTTTACACCGGCAGGTCTGACTCCCAGGTGAAGATCCGAGGGCATCGGGTAGACCTGCAGGAGGTGGAGCGAGCCGTGGCGGCGGTTAAAGGCGTTGATAAGTGTGAGTCTTGTAAACATGTGATTTGTTTTTTGTGGTAGTAGGTACCTAGGTATTTCTCTTATCTTTGACATAATCCATCTAAAATTTCAATCTTAGTTAGTTCCTTTCATAAGCCTGCCCTTATTCCATTATTTATGGGGTTGCGTAAATATGGTTTCCTTCAAAACTTATATTACCAAGGAATTGGCGTATGTTTTATGGCCGGCTACCTGCCTGGCGCCAACTGCATAGCTAAGCTAAGTAACAATTTTAGTATATTTAAATCCGTAGGTCGGTACATGAAATAAATTCAGTGGTCTGGCCTGTGACTGGAATCGAACCTACACCGTCCGACTGAAAGGCTGGAAGACTTCTAAGTTACTTCCTTTAATCATCCAAATTCTGGACCACATGCACTCGTATGTTCATATGCCTAAGTCCCGAATGATATAATAATAAAAGACATAACTAAAGCCTTTTTCATATCTAGAAGTAGAAGCATGAATATCCTTTAAGAATAGCTAACCAATAGATCTGCTCTTTTCATAGCGCCATCTGTGGAGTACTGACATTTAATTTCAGGTGTGGTTCTCTGCTACGGTCTCTCGGCCGGCAACCCTGAGATCCTCGCGTTTGTAACTAACAGTCCTGACGCCAGGGTCGCGGCTCGGCACATCGAGGCTGCTTTGAAGGACTCTCTTACTGCTTATCAGATGCCGCAGGTCAGTTTGGGATATCAAGAGGTTGAATAAAGCCACAGAAATTAGTTTAATACTTAAGGCATTTCCCGCTTTGCTAATTTCCTTATAGTTAAACACATATTTTGTTAGTAAGTGAATCTAACATATGTTTTAAATAAGGTGTCAGTCAGGAGAGTGACTCATCACGCCGAGACAAAACTACTAAAGCTAGTGTGACGTATTGGTCCATAAAGGAGTGATTTACCGGAATTCTAAAGGTTACGCGGTTGTGCTAATTCTTGGTAAAATCTAAAACTTCTTCATCAAATTACTTTTTGGTATGATCGAACTAAAAGTATCAATCACGGAAAGAAGGGTCACTTTCAAATTAAAATACTTTTTACAGGTAATAGAGATAGAAACAGTACCCTTGCTGGTGAACGGTAAAGTGGACAGACAAGCTCTGCTGAAAATGTATGAGAACACCAATAATAACGGTAAGATAGTTCCTTTTAATGATGGCCCTATATTATATTATCTGTGTTATTGCAAACAAAAAATCGTAGTTCCGAGAACAGGCATTCGGTACTATTCGGCAGGCAGGAGTCATCTATGACACGACTCTAAAATCTGTAGTAAAAAAAGTCTAAAGTTTTTCGAGAGTGTTGAGGTGTTTGATGCTAGTTGATACAAGTCATGTTTTTTTTTACTAGAAATCATCCTTGATGCCAATCAGGGTACGTTTCATAGTATGCGTGGGTGCATTTACATGTGAATTTGACTCTTGGAATGTGTCTATAGAACGTCTCTAGTAGGCTATTTTCATAACTTCTCGCCTAACATACTCCTTCTGTTCGGTTTCACCCTGTATTACAACGAGTATGATGCAAGCGATATTTTCATTTTTGCTTTCATGCTGTAGTGCACATTTGGTCCCAAGCAGGTTGTCACGCCTAATAATTTGCGACCTCTTAAATCATCTTAAATCTTAAATTAATAAGGAGGCTCTTATCTATAGACTAAAGAGAAATTATTGGTAGAGCGACGCACGGAATGCGAGAGGTCGTGAGTTCAAATCTTACTCGGGTGAAATTTTTTTAAAATTAATTAATATTTTATAAGAAATTATTAGTCAAGCCAGCATTTAAAACCATTTCCATATTCCCAGACGATTCAACCATCCCTCTCGAATACGACTACACGGGAATCCCGGAGAGCGAGATGGAGAAAGCTCGAGTATTATTTACGACAGTAGGCTCAGTGCTCGGGCGCGGGTCGCGGGGGGTGCTCGCCGCACGTGCGGGGTTCTACGAGCTCGGGGGGAACTCGCTCAACTCCATCTACACCATCACTCGGCTGAGGGACCAGGGATATTATATTGGTAAGTTTTTCATAGCCGTGTGGTACCGGCAGAGTAGAGTTTGTACCGCCCCATGTCTGCCCGTGGCGGGCAGCAGCGCCTCCCGTGCTGACAACATAGTCCAAAAATCACACTGCGGTCACCAACCCGCCTGCCCAGCGTGATGACTATGGGCAAATACACCCCATAGCAGTCTTGTGGCGTGCCCCGGGGGAGGCCTACGTCCAGCAGTGGACTGCCATAGGCTGATGATGATGATTGGGAGATAAGCGGGCGTCGGTTGGATGCAGGCTCTTCCGACTGGTCGGAGTGGAGGTTGTTGGGGGAGGCCTATGTCCAGCAGTGGACTTCCCAGGGCTGAAATGATGATGATGATTGGGAGATAACTTGTCAACAATTATTTACATCTGTCCCAACTATGTCAAACGTGGCTGTGAGATCTCACTCATGATCCTAGCTACACCATTTTAGGACAGCCGAGTGTATAAATAACAGGGCAAGACAGATTGGCACAATATGATTGAGGCCTTTCCAACACTGAAAAGAATTTATTTATTTATTAAATTAGAAAGCCAACATAATACATAACAGTTCCGTTAAGATACAAGTTGGACAGGAGCACGCGATAATATTATGTATCACAATTACAGGCTAGCACAACTTTTACAATAGATGAAGTAAAACTATTTAACCATTATTTAAGTAATGAAGCATATTAAAACATAAGCATGGAGTAACTTGTATTAATCGATTGGAAAACTTTATGCTTAAATACATTTACAGGACCATCATCCAATAGTGATGATGCCGTTACTATACCCACAAATTATGTTCATAAGTACCCAGGTTAGCTGGTAGAGAATGCCTTGCAAGGCATTAAGCTCGCCTTTGTACAGAATGTTTTTTGTGGTGAGTACAATAAAGAATTGTATCTATCTATCTATCTATGAACAAAACGGGCGTCGGTTGGATGCAGGCTGCTTCCGACCGGTGGGAGTGGAGGTTGTTGGGGGAGGCCTATGTCCAACAGTGGACTTCTCAGGGCTGTAAATGACGATGATGATGAACAAAACGGTATCTTTCCAGAAATCAGCGACTTCCTAAATGCCAGCACCCTTGGCGAGGTGTTGTCTCACTTATCGACTGACCCGGAGGGCGGCTCCGGCTGTGAGGACAAGTTCACTCCGGTGCCCATGAGGGATGAACACAAACAGGCTGTTATTGAGTAAGTAACACATCTCATCATGCCATATAATATGTCCCAGCGATGCATGGAAACATTGTGGTAAGCCCGGTAGCGTATATTCCATGGAGTACGGATGTGTATTGACGCGTTATTCATACATACCATGTAAGCTTAGCAGAACGCGCCGCCGCTATAATCTACGGTGCTTCAATTTTTTTACTGATAACCGTTTGTTTTTATACGTTCATGCAGTTATACTAAACGTAGTTGTGGATGCTGCAGTTTTGGCTAACCTATTTTGAGAACACAGCCGTGTAGCCATTTAAAAAAAAGTTAATAACAATATTTCACCAAGCGGTGATAGCAAGTGATAGCCTAGTGGTTAAAATGTGCGCCTTTCAGTCAGAAGGCGTGGGTTCGATCTCAGTCACAGGCCTGTACCACTGAATTTATTTCATGTAGAGATTATCTGAAAATTGTCACTTTAGTATGTCAAAAATGCGACGCAGGTTTTTTTAACAACCGCGCGCGTGTCACCAAATGCGAGCATGGCAATGACAGAGATTCGGAACCCGCGCGCGATGCGTCTTTTTGACAACCCGTGGAAGTGGTGCTACCATTGCGAAAGTAAAATGAACTTTATTACGTTCAACACTGAATCGGTAATTGAATTGATATACAGCCACACGAAACGTCAAAATTAGCTATAAGACCCAGCTTGAATTTAAACGCCGTGCTCGCAACCGCGGGTTATAATCGCGCACGGCGCGATAAGGGTTTCAGTGTCAGCTTCAAATGTGAAACGTCATTTTGTCGCGAATTTTGACATTTAGGCGCCACAAAAAGCACGATATACGTGAGTCGCGGACGGCATGCTACTGGTGCAGGAGCTATAGACCGTTCCATAGAGGAATAAGATGTCATAGAGTGCTAATGTCGTACTACATTAGTAATGTATTGTCACGTATAGTAATGCAATCTAAGTGTAAAGGACTGGAATTGTGAGGCACCGAAAAGTCTAATAGTGCATCTAAACTGTTAGTATGACATTAGCACTCTATGTCTACATCTTATTCCTTTATGCCCGTGGCTATAGTTGCCGGAGAAGGGTAGGCGGCCGGTCGTAAAACCAAATCTTTGACAATGTGAGTTTCGAAAGAAACCCCACAAATAATGAGTTGAGGGCAGGAAGATGATGAACAAATAATATATCACCAGAACCCATGGCATTTTTAACATTTCCTGTCCCCAGCATGGTGGTATCATCGTTCTACCTGAAGGCTGAACTCGAACAGTTCGTGATCCGCGAGATAGAGGCGAGCGACTACGGCGCATGTGTGGCGGCGTGCTGGCCCGCGCTGAGGGAGGCGGGGCTTAGTGTCGTGCTTACTGATGGTGAGTGTCAGCTTTATATCTCTCTTATAGGTACACCTTATACAGGATGTAACAGAAAGGGTATGTTAAGCGAAAAGCTATGTAAATAGCCCACTATAGAGAACCTATTTCCAAAAATTCAGACTCAAATTCACATTTTTATTTTTCCAGATAGTATGAAGAATTCTTAAACAACTCAGGAATGTCCGTACAATCTTGAAAAATAAAAATTTTATTTCGAGTCTCAAATTTTGGAAAGAGGATCTCTATAGTGGGCTATTTACATAGCTTTTCGCTTAACATACCCTTTCTGTTACACCCTGTATAAACCGGCGGCCCAGCGTGGTATCATCATTCTCAGCCTTGAGAAACTCCCTGCTAAACATAGACCCCAACAATCTCCAATCCGACCGGTCGGAAACGGACTGCATCCAACCGCGAGTGGGCGTCGGTTGATTATATAGGATAGGTTCTCTATACCCCTTTCATATATCCTACGTATACAAATCCTAAAGTGTTTTCAAAATTAGTCATTTGATTTTGACACGAGACTATCTAGGTTGGTAAAAAAGAAACAACTTTTATTATGGCAATTCTGAAAACGTAAGGATATAAATTTCGACTTCCATATTTACTTGAATACCTACTAACGCTAAAATGTATAGAACAATTGATTTTTTATTTGAGTTGGTTTATAGTAATTCTTATAACCCGTCCCACAGCTACCGACACTCCAGTGGCCGTGGCGTTGAACTTCGACGCTCGAGATGAACCCGACATCGAGGTGACGGGAGGACTCGCTAAGATAATGGCCTTCCTCGAGTTTGTAGAGGGACCTATCAGGGACAACGTCCTGCCTGAAGGGAAAGGTAAGGATACAAGAACTCTCCTGCTCTAATAGCATGACCTGCGAAACACGATATGATAAACCGAGTTATCGACATTTACCTAGCCTATCAATATGTAATAAATATAGCCGCCATTTTGAATATTGCATAGAGACGATACGATATCGTACGATAAGATATCCACGATGCGTGGACATGCTAAGAAGGCTGGTATTAATAAGCTATATGTAAATAAAGTTTATGACAAAGAAGATGCTTCTTCTTCTTCTTCAGCCTATATTGCAGTCCACTGCTGGACGTAGGCCTCCCCAAGAGCACGCCACAAGACTACTGCCACAGGGGGGTTTTGGCCATAGTCACCAAGCTGGGCAGGCGGGTTGGTGACCGCAGTGTGATGATAGTAATGCAATCTAAGTGTCAAGGACTGGAATTGTGAGGCACCGAAAAGTCTAATGGTGCATCTAAACTGTTAGTATGACATTAGCACTCTATATCTACATCTTATTCCTCTATGGTAATGTTGTGGTGCTCTGTGTTACCCAATATCTTTGTCTCATTTATCATTCGACCACCTTATTTCTCCAGGAGCGATTCTCCATTCGTTCATGATGGCGACAGCAGAGTCTCTCTCAGCGCAGGACAATGTGACCGCTATCAGAGGACTCGAGCTGGCGACCGCTAAACGCGCGAGGGAACGAGGCTTCAAGGGAGTGTTTACTACCAATACTAGCCCACTTACACAGGTAGGTTGTGTTTTCTTTAGTTATTAAAGTTACTCCAATACTAGTCGACTTGCTATATGTATAGGTATATAAAAATCCACGCCTATTTCTCGGAGGGATCACGGATCTCCACTTGCTACGGTTCTTACACACCTCTTTCGCATCATCTACTTTCATGATATTCTTCATGCACGCTCGTCGGTTTATCTTGACTAAGATAAATTTATAAAAACACTTCTCCATTAATATAATCCGTTAGGATATGGTTGATCGTTTCATCTTTAAACATTGTGCTGAGGGATTCAGCTTTGTTTGCCGAGATTTGGCTAGTGTATAGCTATCGGGATGAAAAATAACGTTGCCAATATGTAATTTAGAAAAATAGATGGTAAAATTCGTCATCCGAGTAATTGACCCGGTGGCTCAGTGGTTAGAGCACTGACACGCGGAATGCAGAGGTCGTGGGTTCGATTCCCACCTGGGTGAGGAATTTTTTCCATTTCTTTATTAATAATTTTTTACTAACTCTGTTACTAACTAACTAACCATAGTCCTATACAGGATGTAACAGAAAGGGTATGTTAAGCGAAAAGCTGTATAAATAGCCCACTATAGAGAACCTATTTCCAAAATTTTAAACTCGAAATCACATATTTATTTTTCAAGATTGTATGAAAATTCCTGAGATATTTAAAAATTCTCCATACTATCGGGAAAAATAAACATGCGATTTCGGATCACAAATTTTGTGGATAGGTTCTCTATACTGGGCTATTTACATAGCTTTTCGCTTAACATACCCTTTTTGTTACATCCTGTATACTAAATCCTAGAACGCGACATCGAAGTTTATCACAATGATTGGAGTATAGAAGAGTGGGTGTGTAGGTAATTTGCATACTTCGGCCCAACCTCTTTGGGGGATATTATAGGTATGTATGTATATCGGCCAAACAATAATGACGTAAACCGATGGTGGGCCGGAAACGTTTCCCTATTCACAAACCCCTCCATGATATGAATAATTCCAGTCGAAAGGCTAAGTTCTATTCTACTCCAGTTACGGGCTCGTCCGCTGACTTTATTTTATGTATGGATTTTAATATTCTAATAAGGAGGAGGTGGCTGCAAAGGAAACTGCAAGCCCACTGCACGTAACTGTCGCACTTGTCGGTGTAACTGCACACCAACTGTAATCAAACTGCACGTAAGTACATGCAGTTGGTTTGCACGTTACATTACGGCAGTATCAATTGCATTGGAACTGCAATTTTGCCGTCGACTTGCAGTTGAATTGCAGTCCGTGTGTTTTCACCCTTAGTGTGACGGTCAGAATCGATTATATTTTGTTGTTTTCTACTTATTTTATTTACTTATCTACTGATGAACAATGTATTACAGCAACTAGGTCGCGACGTGCTCGGGTTCACGACCCTCCTGGACTACCAGCTGAACCAATACGTCGACAACAACGGAGAGAGAGTTTTCGGAGAGGCTGGCGATGATATGAGGGTCCTGGTGTGCTGGAAACCCATGGAATAGACCCTGTGACCTGTGACGCTTGTTATTTATTGGTCGACTTCCAAAAAGAGAGGTTACCAATTCGTCGGTATGTTTTTTCGGTCTATTCCACTATGAGAGGCGACTCCAATAATAAACATATTTTGGTAGGTAGAAATCAATCAAATCAGATTCGACATATAAGCTTAGATGAATTCTTACACGTCACTGCATATAAGTATTTAACAACTTATCTGTCGATTGACATTTTTTAAACACACTGGTAGGTATCTATGGGTTTAAGATTTGTTTTAACACAATGGTTAATTTATGTATTGTTCTTGCCAATATTTTATGTAAGTGATTGTAGATTTATATTTATGTTATTTTTAACAGAGCTAATTTAAAACGAGGTGCTTTTTAATGTAACGTCATTTTGCATCGACGTTCGTTGCATTTTCCGAAATTGTACCCCTAAAGAGGTGAAAAAGGGGATAAAGTTTCTATGAGACAACGTGCTATTGGTTTATCTACTTCAAATTTTGCATAAACATAAGTTTAGGGTAACACTAACAAAGCATTTCCCAAAATGGCCATGGGAATGGAAAAAATCTTTAATCTGTCTTGAGAAAGCTATTTTCTAGTTTCGGATTGATACGAGGTGAAAACCTACGTGTATTAAATATTATACCTTGATAGTATTAATTATGTAGTTAGAAAATAGTAATGCCTACGGTTGTAAGCTATACCTCGACGCTAAATAAGATAGTTTTTGTAAAAATTACGGTATTTAAGCTTATCTATTGTGGTCGATTCCGGCAGTCACACTTAAACCTAAACGTAAAATTAGTCCTACCTGTCCTTTTCTCTCTCAGCCATTTATGTTAAGAACGGAGAGAGATAGACCTGACTAAGATTAGGTTTACCTTTAAGTGTGACTTGCCGGAATCGACCCTATTATCTATGTTAGTTAGTTTGTAGTCTACCACCAATATATTAGATAAGCTTGAATATATAGAGTTTCCCCCCCTGAATAAGAAGGTTTTTGCCCATAGTCATCACGCTGTCTGGGCAGGCGGGTTGGTGACCGCAGTGTGATATTCGGACTATGTTGTCAACACGGGAGGTGGCAGCAGCATCTCTTAAGAAACTCTTAATCGCATTTTACAATACCCACGGGCAGACATCTTAGCAAAACCCCCCTGTGGCAGTAGCCTTGTGACGTGCCCTGGGGGAGGTCTACGTCCAGCAGTGGACTGCAATAGGCTGAAGAAGATACGAGAGTAAGTAGGTAAATGATAAGATCTCTATATATACGTTAAGTATTTAAATATCTGGGAAGAATATTGTGATAATTTGAGAAACTCCCACTTATGACATTGAGGATAGACATAAAAATACTTTGTTAGATAAGTTAATTCGGTAGATATATTTATTTAGCTTATTTATGACGGTAGATTTAACAAAGAAAATGTAAGTACAACGAATAAAAAATATTCCTAAAATTTAGGTCAGTAAGTTTTTGTTGTTAATTGTTAGAAATCTGTATGGAGATATCTAATTAATATTTATTAAAAGTATGATCCAGTAATTTTACGGTTATTTAGTGCTGTAAATAATTTGATAAATAAATAATTAAGGTTTAAATAGTTTTTTATTCCCCTTAACTGTGCCCTTAACTTAATGTTGTAGGTACCGATAGTATAAAAGAGTTTAGTCGTAAATTAAACAACATTACAATAATGTAATTTAATAATAATCTATTTTTAATGTTACGAGTACATTCTAAGATCAAATACACTGTAAGTAAATACACAATACATCTCATCATCATATTACCTATATGTATTCCCATCCCAATATCATTGGTATAATCCGTTTAAATTGTGGGAACATTATAAATTTTTATCTCAGTATCTCTAATGTTGCGGGATGATTGATTGATAAATAATAAAATTAAAGTTTAATAAAATAAAACACATTGAACCACAGCGAACACCGAAATACCACAATCCTCACTCATAAGCGGAGATTCACCGCTTACGTAGGTATATCTTTGTTGACTAGAGTTAACTAGAACGTTGAATTTAAATGCATTTTCCAAGTAACACCTACAAGTTAATAATTAATATGCACAGTACTACATAATACTGATATGAGTGTGTTTAGTTTAATATCAAACGAGTATAATTAGGTATACAGGGTGTAACAAAAAGGGTATGTCAAGCGAAAAGTTATGTAAATAGCTCACTATATTCAAAATTTGAGACTCGAAATCACATGTTTATTTTTCAAGATTGTATGAACATTCCTGAGTTGTGTAGGAATTCTCCATACTATCTGGAAAAATAAACATGTGATTTCGAGTCTGAAATTTTGTGGATAGGTTCCTTGTAGTGGGCTATTTACATAGATTTTCGCTTAACATAACCTTTTTGTTACATCCTGTATACCAAAGCTGCTACACGCAAGGACAGCAGGCGTAGATGATTGAGAGCGATATAATCTTACGTATAAACGTCAAATGCACCGATCGGGTATTCATTACAGACCAACTATGTATGAAGAGGAAAAGGACTATAAAGCACTCTGAAAACACTCGATGAACCCTCGAAATAAATACCTAAATACTTTATCCGTGAGTTACACGTTTAGATGTAAGATATATCAATCAATATCTATCTCATCACCCCTCTACCTACTATATTACCTATACATTAGGTACTTACTGAAAAAAATACGAAATTGCGTTGGTTTTCGTGCCTTAGGTAGGAAATAAATCTCCTCCTAAAGCTCATGTTCTATTAGATGTCTAACAGAACCACGTCTTGACAGGCGGTTTGCCGTCAACTGACACCTCATGTCAAATAGCCCCACCTATCCCCCAATCCGTACTGCAGCTCGGAACCACTATATCATCCAAATCCGCCTTCATCGAGACATAACTGGTCACATCCGGTTTTATCGGGACGTAATCCTCGCTTCCATCATTAATGTCAACGATGGGATTTTTCACGTTGTACTTGTCAAAGTCGCTTATGTTCGCCTCGTTAAGGAGTTGGAGGGATTCTTCTAGAGCGATGTGTCTATGGTCCGGGCTGTCCGATTGGTCGATGTGTCCGGATTTCCTGTGATGGAGGGAGTTGGTAGTGGACCCGATGTAGGGCGGTGGTTGCGGGCGGTTGTAGCTACCGGCGAGGTTGGTTGACGATTTTGGACTGTACGGTCTTACTAGGTGTTGTTTGGGCTGAAACGAAACAGCAAATATACATAAGCTTAGGTAGATAGATATATACCTGTAATATACAGGATGTTTTTTGGTTGCCACCCTTAACGAAGGGCACGTATACATCAAATAAAGTAAGTTTATGCCAAAAAAAATGCTGGGAAACGGTGTAATTATTATTTTTTTATTCTTTTTAATTACTCGATCGGGCTAAATGTATAATTTCCAGTGTTTATGCTAGTTTTTTCATAGACAGATATTAATTACACTGGTCTACATCAAAATTGCCTTCTACATGAAAATATACTATATTGATTGTATTTCACTCGTTGAACATAAATATACAAGTTAAAATTCATAGTTAGCTCTTATTGTGCATTTATGCCTTAAAATATAATAGAGGGTTGCGCGACAGATTTATCACATTAATGATGATAACTCAAAATATTTAGTGATTACCCGCGGAAATTTATTATTTCACATTTGTTTGTTGCGTTTAACGTTGACTGTGTTTTGTTCAACAGTTAAAACGTCAAATTGTTACCGTTTTTTGACATTTTTAGTGAAAAATCTACAGTTTTCGTTATGTCGCGTAAATGTGTTAATAGTGCAGACAATTTTGCTACTTTTGTGGTAAGGTGACCCTTACTAACAAAGATTACATAAAAAAAGATTGGAATCCTAGACTAAGCCTGAATCCTGGAGAAAAGAACGTCAAGCACCTTCCTCTAGTTAATTCCCAAAAATTCTTCTACCACCTTTACATATCAAATTGGGACTAATGAAAAACTTTGTGCAGGCTCTCAACAAGGATGGACCAGCATTCAAATACCTGCGAAGTAAATTACACGTATAAGCGACGCCAAAATTAAAGAAGGAATCTTTATCGGACCTCAAATAAGAGAGATTCTAAAGGACCAAAACTTTGATTCAGTTTTACAGGCTTTGAAAAAGAAGCATGGGAATCTTTTAGAGCAGTCGTTCATGGTTTTTGGGCAATAAGAGAAATGACAATTATGTTGAACTTGTAAACAATCTCTTCAAAAGTATCAACAGTTGGTTGCAATTGTCCCTAAAAATTCATTTTCTCACTCTCATCTTGATTTTTTCCCTTCTAACTGCGGTGATGTAAGTGACGAACATGGTGAACGATTCCACCAAGATATCTCGACAATGGAAAAGAGTACCATGGCCGATGGGATGCGTCAATGTTAGCGGACTACTGCTGGAATTTGAAAAGAGATACCCTAACAGTGATTACAAAAGACAAACGAAAAAGAAGAGAAAATCTTAATCAAATACGTTATTTTTTTTTTAATTGTAATATTTCCAATTTTATATAAGTAAAAAGCAAAAAATAATAGTAAATAATTATTATAGTTTTTTTTTTTATAAAATGTTTGTACTTAACGTGTTACTAAAAGCCAAATTTTGTATATTGGGTATATTTCCAAAATAAGAGCTAATTCAAAAAACATATCTTGTTCCTATTCAGTAACCTCAAGCAATATAAAAATAAAGTATCAATTGAAAGGCACACAAAAAGTTACATTTGTAGACCAGTGTTATTCTCGTCAAAAAATCTTGCTACACGCGTCAATTACTCAACTTTTGGAACTTATTTTGGAAACTAGACACTTCCCAGGTATGCTTCCATGGAGAAAAATGATCGTGATGATGAGGAGATTCCGTAGTTTTCGGGAACGTTGACGAGTGAGTAAAAGTAACTTTAGATTTTTTTTTACTAAATATGTCTGTCCAACTATAATATTGTATTTTAATCTGATAGTAAGCTTAGCTAGGTACTGATCAAACAATTCGCTAATATTATGTAGGAGATCGAATTTTAGAAAATATTGACTTAGAGTTTCATTAAAATCATGTCAGAGTCATGAAATTCCTAACAAAACGCTAAACAAAAAATAATATACAAACGTTGATAGGTACCCCTTTTTACCCCTTAAGGGTGGTTTCCGCAAAATCCTTTCTTAGCGGACCTATATGTCACAAAAGGAAGCCACGATCCATATATAACCTGACTCACCTGACTCCAAGGCTCTTGTTACTGCCATTGTCAGCCACCTGAGTCTGCTCAGTGTTGCCAGTTCCATATCGACATAATTCCACTTTAGCGGCCTTGTGAGCTCTGAAACGGGGGGGAAAGGAGTAAGAGCTGCGTTAGGTTGCCTGTTCACCAGAACGGAGATATATGTATAGTAGCAAAACTGGAGCTGAGCCGATATTATAGGTATATACAATCCTATTGGTTAAAATTTATCCGTTTCTCCGCTCCACATGCTCGCTCCGCTCCAGTGGACAGACTTACGCTAAAGATTGTGTATTTGGCAGTCAACTCATTTACTTGAGTTATCTAATGGAGCAGCAGGCGTATCGGCTATTTTTGTTAAAAGTTAATTGCGATGATCACTCACTAAAATTTAATATACCTAAGACCTACGAGTAAGTAGGTACATTACATCAATGAATAAAAAAACCGATTCTAGGTATATGTCAATGTATCACTTCTGTAGGGTGAACACGAACCTCTTGATAGTCCGTAACGCTAGCGTCAAACTGTCAAATCACATAGATTTTACACGCCGCGTAAAAATGTTCGTGCTTGGTGGGGTCACTGTTAGTTAAGCTATGGAATGTAAAAAAAAGCCGATAGGTGGATACTACATTTTAAAATTACCTATTACTTTCAATAAACATTTAAGCAAATTACTTATTAGTATGTAAGATAGCATATTATTACCAATCACAACATGAATGTAAGTGGGGTTAATTAGATTTTCAAATAACTCCCAAACCTCCTCTGCCTGTAGTCTTGGCAAATGTGAAATATATTCTGCAGAAAGTGGTCGGACTCTGGGTCATTCCTAGAAGTTACGTGTACTTGGTAAAAAAAAACGTCAGTGGTGTACCTACTTACAAGAGTCTATGTGAGACTTTTGGTTTTAATACAGGGTGGAAAGTTTTATTCCTATTAGGTACCTATTACACATCAATCTATTGCGGTTCACGACTGGAAGTAGCCATACGCCACTAATATACTGCAATAGAAGAACTTTTGGCCATATTCATCACGCTAGCAGGGTTGGTGCCCGGAGCCTCCACAAAAGAAGGGCCCACAATAGAGACATTATATCTTGGGATCCTCGAGGCGTCCAGACTTTGAAATCCGTCACTGGCAATGGCACACTCCAATTGACTCCCTCATCATCATTTACAACCCTTAGAAGTCCACTGTTGGACATAGGTCTTCCCCAACAACCTCCACTCCGACCGGTCGGAAGCAGCCTGCATCCAACCTTGGCCAGGTCGTCCGTCCACCTCGCGGGTGTCCTTCCCACGCTGCGCTTGCCGATACGTGGTATCCACTCTAGAACTTTCCGACTCCATCGGCCATCAGAAAGAAATATTAATAAAAATAAATTAATTTAAGAACTTACATCGCAGCATATGGAAAGCACAACACAGCAGTCAATGCAGTAACACAAAACAGCATCAGCAACAGCGGTACAGCCACAGTCACGGTTATCTGTTTCCCGTAACTTCGCTCCGGTAGAGTTAGTTTACTGGGTGCGTTCCAGACATCCTGTGTGTTCAATGCTTTGGTAGATTTCGCTGCTTACTGGTGTTTGGTACTTCTGTTAGGTATTCTAAGTGGTCTGTTGTACTGTCTTTGTAGATTGTGTTGTACTGGAATTTAGATAAGGTTGGTCAATATAGTGGAAAGACAGCCTAACTGTGATAATTGAATATAGGTACGATATCTCATACCAGGTCCTCCGTATCTGCAGGTACTACTACTTAGGACCTAAAACTTATCTCGTAACCAGGTATTACCCACCCCACATTTGCAATACTGTAACTCCTGTAAGCCAGGATCAATCGAGGCGAACAGGAAAATGCAAATAAAGCAGAAAATCTACTACACGGAACCTCTACCTGCAGGTACAAAAACTAATTACAGAATGTGATGTCTGACGATTACGCTTAATATTAAATTAAACACTGACAAACAAAATGCATTACAGGTGGACAAAATTAATATTTCCCAACCAGGGACGCAGGTATTACTTACCAACTCAAAACTGCACCAATCAAGCGTTAGGTCAGCATCTCTGAACAGTCTCTCCACGGTGGTTCTCTTATACTCCCTCGGACAGCTCGGCAGGCGGGATAATGGCCTGACTTCTTCACGCAACCATTTCAGTTCCGTTGACAACGGCACGGCACTACCTAGGCGGACTACTACCCTGATAAAAATAATAACTACGTTTGATAAGTAATCTAAGGCATAATGGTAGAACGATTCTACTAAGATTTTATTCAGCTAGCTATCTCAATCATTATCATTAAAATAGTCAAGTTTTTGTTTCCGTTAATTTCGCAGAATACGAGTAAGATAAGCAGGGTCACATCAATAACTACTGTATAATGTAGTCCCACGTTGGGCGCCAACAGTTATCGCAAAACAGATATACCGTTGGTTGGATGCCCTTTTTTTACACACAATCTCATAGGTCTATCTCATGAGAATAGAATTAAATTAGGTAAGTAGGTACATACATATAACACTTATGTACAATTTGGCAGCGAGACAGGGCCCACTGTTGGGCGCCAAAAATACTTTATTCCTAAGACTCTTAAATGTAAAAAATAGTATTAATCACATGGATAGTAGCGTCAGCGAATCTCCATCCCGAAATTCTGTTTTGTCATTGGTCACGTACAGGGGAGGTGAAGGGGGGAGGGAACTGGGTAGGAGATTCTCTCACGCCATCTATTTACGACAGTTATTTTAACTTGTCAAAAAATCCCTCATTTTCGAAGCATTTGACATACCCTTCTCCATCGCTAGGTTTCAATGGCAGCCTCGCTCCTAAATCGATAGCAGAAGCGAGGAATGTAGTGTACAGGTCCTGGTTACTTTCAGTCCAGAGCTTCGTGCGAAGGATGTCCTTAACGTCTTTCATTCTGGGAATGGGAATAAAAATATAATGGTAAAATAAAGAGATAAAACAATGTTCTTTAAAGCTAATTTTAAATCGTAATGTTTCCATAGTTGTTTTTAACAATTTTAACATAAGTTACACCCGAGAAGTCCATCAGTTCTAACCCACCTGTGTTCATCCAGCAGATCCTCAACATTCAAGTTATCGATCTTTATCTCCACCTCATGTCGGGCCAGGTCTGCCTTCGGAAGGAACTCCAGGGTCAGGAGTACGCGCCTGGTCTCGTAGTCTAGTCTGTTGAGGCCAATTACTTCGAGCTAGAATGGAAGGGTTCGTCAAACAAGTTGCAGCTGAGCCTGAGAGAATTTCCGAGTTCCTTAGTCGACTTCCATGTCGAAATCGAAATACCTACCTAAATACCTACGTTTATTACAATCTTTCGAAAGTACATATTTTATCTCTATTGAGGGATCGCCCGCCACCGGGCCCTATAACATATTTTATGTTATTGTTGTAGGATTGCGAAGGAGGTCATAATAACATTTCCACTATGACTTGATCATCATTAAACGAACCTTTCCTATTAGAGGAGAAGCTACGATGGCGAACTTCGATATCGCATATGCGAAATAATTATCTACTGATACCTACATAACTAAGTATCATACAGTTAAAAGAATGAGTTTTAGGTGGTCAATCTTTACGTACAACAATAGGATTTTTCGATCCTCGAGGCGGAGTTCCAAATATGAAACCAGAGTGATGGCGACCGCTGTAAATGTACCGAAGCCATGGAGGAAGTTCCGGTTTGCCAATTAAGGATGCGTGGAATCGATACTGTTGATCGAATTCTGCAATAAAAATTAAAAAGTCAGGGCCGGACTTGAGACGAAAGTATTTTTCGCACGTAAAAAATAATAATCCAGGCTAATTAATTTGAAAATAAAGGATAGGTAAGTACCTATTTTATTAAGATACAAGTAAATAGTACCTAAACAGAAAAACCAATAGATTGATACCTATAGCAGGTAGACTCCAGCCAACCATCATCTATCTGTCTAAATCAGACTGAATAAACATCATACATAGTGGTAGGTACACTATAAATAGAAAACCAGTAGGTAGATACTAAGTAAGTTACCATTTATCTAGCTGCAGAATAAATTTTTAGCGCCTATTAACTAAACTAACCTATTGACACTTAGCTAGATAATCATAGGTTACAAAGACGTCAATATATTCAGTCAACGAACTTAGATACAAACTTTGTTGTACTACAGATACGATCGAAAAATCTAAATAAACAAGCAATAAAATGAGAAAAACATGCAAACCTTGATACGTCCAGTTAACAAAATTAGGGCTGATTGGTATAGAAAACATTTCTGTTTCGACGGCTTGTGAACGTGATCGGTGGCAACCACTATCCCCAATATTGAGATAAAAGCTATTTTTAATATCGCTTTCATGTTGATTCTGAAAAGAAGTCATAAAAATTATTTGGTGCTACTTTGGCTGTTTATAAATATTTCCTCTGCATGAGTAAACATTATTCTACCCACATAATAAACAAACCAGTCGATCTACTCGGTTTAGTTATAAAATGTAACCTACTATAATAGCATACGAGTAGATATTAAATTAAAAATAGCAATCCTTAGGTTATAGTATAACTATAAACAGTTACCTACCTTGTTCGAACTAGACATAGGCTCGTGTAGGAAGAAAAAATCACGACCTAATTCACGAGAATAGATAGATAGGTACCTTTTCATCGATTTTATTGTGCAAGGTAGATATACAATAGGGTTATACACTGGATACAGGCGCACATGTGCAAAGGAACGCCCAAAACACACGGCGGGATTCTTAATAGGGCTGCATTGCAGCAAAGACTGAAAAAAATACC